>JAUBNQ010000020.1:13732839-13752932 GCA_032353495.1 Ctenopoma kingsleyae | reverse complement strand
TGTCCTTGATCTCTCCAGATTTCTATACAGAGATCACACTATTGACTATTGGGACTATTTGTCACTTTAGCCTAAAGCTGTTTTTTGATCATTTTTTTGTTTGTTTTTTATTGTGTACATACTGTCTATATTTCCTAGATTTATTCTAATAAAAAGAATAATAAAAAAAAACACAAAAATAAATATATATGATCATAATAGCACTCCTGAAACTAATGGTGGCCTAAGACCGTACTGTATATTGGAAGTATGGCATCATTGTCGTAGAAATTATATAAATGTGGCATTCAGCCAGTTTTGACTGCTAGATCATAACATTTGCTGCTGCTGTTGTTGTTTTTTGTGTTGCACTGGTCATTCCAAAATAATGACAAACTCACTGATGGCTGTCTTGTGCTTTGTAGTGCATGTAGTTTCAAATGGCTGCACAATACTAAAGAAGAAGTACAGCTGGTCCTCATAAGTATATTAATAACAGACATGAGTGAGTATGTGAGCCTGTGTTTGGAGTCATTGCAGAACACAGATGAGCAGGGAGGATCGGGTCACTGCGAACCCACAGAGAAAAGTGAAGAGGGGAAATGGGGAGGCTAATGTGGAAATGGAGTGTCATTGCGTTTCACCTTCATTAGCCAGAGTCATCACATGTTCTCACCCGGCCTTAGTGTAGTTAACTACCTCAGCTGCCGTCTTGCATAATGACAAAGTGCAGTAAATGGCGAGAGAAACAGAGTGACACTCGCCCTGGGAGGGAGTGACTGCTGGAGAATATCATCCCTCATCAGTCATTTATTAGCCATTTTATCACTGCTGTCACAGAAGGGGGAAAAACACTACAGTAACTTTGTTTCTTGGAGATTTCATGTTATGATCCGGGGATTAAGGTCACAGTGTACTTGCTGTAGTAAAATATTTGTGCAAATAAAACACCCATTTGGTTTGGACTAAGATCTACTATGTGATATGACTGACTGTGGTAGGCCAATGAACCAGTACACTTTCCATCATAACACTTGTAATATTGTTTTTATTTTTCTGCTATTTTGAATAATATGCACCTCTTTCTAGGTCCTGCATTTTATTTTATTCATCTGGCAACAAGCTGTGGTATACCACCAAGCTGATGTGTTTTTCTGAGTGTATCCAGGAATATGCCGTATATGAAAATAGATGCTTGGGAAATATGAAGCTATCACTGACTGCAGCAACTGCATTTTGTTGACTGACCAATATCAAGATGTTAAAATCTTTTGAGTCACTTTAAGTTGTAAATCACCACAAAGCCATGTAAAGAATACTTCAGAAGACTGTGAGAAAGTGCCTTACAGACAAGAGAACAATAACAATTAAAATCCAATAAGATAAACATAAAGAAGACATGAATGAGATAAATGAATTAGACAATTGGCTACACAAGACTGAAACAAGCAACAATGACAACAATAAAACAGGCATCAAGTCATTGAGATGACTTTGGGAAACACGCAAACATGTTTAATGATGAGCCCCAGCTTTTCTTTTGGTACATTTATTTATTCTTTTTTATGGCAGAGCATTTTATTGCTGCAGCTGTTGTTTTCCATGTCATTTGTATTAAGGAATGAAGCATCCTCTCCCATCACTGGAAAAACTGACACTGCTGTGATTTATAATCCCTGTGAATAATTTGCAAAACATTCAATCTCTCCCTCTCTATATGAGATAGGCTGATATAAGCTTCCTCATTTACGACGACCTGTGGGATGCTTAGGACGTGGTTGCTTAAGGCAGAAGACATGGTCGACTGATCTGGACTTTCAAGGCATTGTCATTGTCAAAAAAAAGCTTTCTGTTGGCAAAGTTATGCTTTCCACAGTTGTACAAGTAGGACTTTTTGCTTGCTATGCGTCATGAAGCTGTAATAGGGAGTGTATTTCAAAATGACATGGAAATGTTTGTTTGGACAGTTATGCAAACCTCGTCCTCAAGCTGCTGGGTGTGTTTTTCTTTATTTGCATTGGTGCATAGATAAATCACTTGACACCTTTATAGTTTGTGCCATGGACTACAGAGAATTGCTTTTTCTGGAGCTTTGTGTACATAACTTTGTGCTACTCAATTTATCATCAGGCAGTAATTTAAGCAATTAGGGCAGTGATAAATCTAATTTTTTTATAAAAGGTTCAGGTGCAACTGTGGTATTGAATAGCAGTTTAAGCAGTGTTTTATGCAAAGTTTTGTACAAAGTATGGCTGCATCAGTTGTAAATGCCATTTATCATATTTTAAAATCAAGTTTTAGGTGTGGCACTGCCATCATTAGTAAACACATGAAAATGTACATATCTCCCAACATTGTTTCAAATAGCCTACATACATATGTGTCTTTGTTTCAGTCTTATTCTGTTTAGGCTAACGAGTAAATATTTTATGTTCTATATTGAATCATCAATCAGCTCAAGAATTGCATCAAATGTGCCCTTTTTTTCCTAACCTATATTTTGGAGGCAATTCATAGTCACAATCTCCTCCAAGGTATGCCCCAGATGAAACAAAGCATATACCTCAATAGGTCTCCATGGGACTGGCGGCTATCTGACGGGCTCTTGGAAGATTGACAAGGGAGCATTATTTTTCACAGGAAAGTGTCAAGCAGTCCCTTATGTGATATGGAGGCATGTGAAGGGCTGCTCTCTATCTTTCTCTGCATGTGTCTTTCTTTTTTTTAACACCTCTGCTATTCAAGCAGGCCTCTGAGCATTTAAATGATCAGAATTCTGCAACATGGCTGTCTGCCCCCGCGCTGTCAAATTTGGACCGATATGTTTCAGCAAGTGAGAGAGGTAGACATGGATGATACACATACACTACACAGATCCGTATGCACACATGCGCACGCACGCACACACACAGATTTGCCCACAAGTCCAGCGTCACTTCTCCAGACAGGCAAATGCCTCTCGGCATACCCGGCAGTTGAGCCAAGCAGAAAAGTGTAAAAATGTGCTCCTCAGTGGAGATGCAGTCAGTCATACAGCTGTCCAAAACCAGCAGTTATCTGTTCAGTTGGAGACTAGAGGGCAAAAGGCCAGAGTCGTTTTATTCAACTTTCACTCATTCGTCAACTGTAAAATTGAAACGGAATAACTTTTTGTCATTCTGTGTTTCACAGGAAATAACTGTACTCAAAAGGTCATCAGTAGATTTGTTTTATCAAATATACTTAAGGTGACTTTGTTCATTGATACAGTCTAATATGTTTTAAATAGTGATGGATAGCAACCAAACATTAAATGATAGGAAGCAAAAAGATTTGACAAACACAAATGTTTGTTTATGTTGAGGCTGCGAGAGCTTTGTGATTTGATGTCTTCTGTATTTTTTCTTATCCCCTAAACACAATCTTTAAGAACATGTGTGACTTTATATTTAGATGGTCAACTGAATCTTTGAACAGAAATGTCCAATTATATACACTACAGCCATATGACACAAAACAACACAAATATGTACATGGTTCATAACTGGAAGCATTTGGATATTGCTGAGCACAGATGTCACTGTCAACACAAACTGATTAAAGCTGATAGGAAAATAAATAAGCCACAGGCAGTTATTGTTATTGACAACACCATAGTGTGCCTCTAGTGAGCCAGAGCTTGCCAATTTTCAGGGAAAAAAAAGCACATTTAGTCAGCGAGACTAGATCCATCTACGTGCCTGCTTGCTGGCACTAAGGGGAGTATGGCTTCCTCGCCTGCTCTTATCACTTGTCATTTTAATATAACATGTTTATGTTACTTTGCTAAAAAAAAAACGGCATGGTCAGGAAGTCATTTTAAGTAGTGGTGATCTGTCTAGAGTAAATAAAAGACTTTTGTAAAATTAGCACAGATAGAGAGCTGGACCACAATGGTTTCTGACATGTCTGCATTAGCAGATGTGACCTTTCAACATTTAAACATTTTAAGTGATGCAGCTAAACAGGGAGCAAGTATCCCTTTATTTTAAAATGAAATTAATGAAACATGGCACAATAAACAAATTCTGGGAGGCACACTTGGACAACAAACAACTGATTTAATTTACTTTCAGGCAGAAGGGCAGAATGACACAAAGCAAGACAGAACAAGAATGACTGAGTCTGCCTGCCTGCTCCTATATACATCAGTCTGAACTAAAATGCTTTGTGAAAAGTAGATACACTCACTGGGTGCTGGGCCGCTGCCAGCACTGATAGATCTGGAAATGTTATCGTTTGGGTGATTTATCTGGAGGCAGCTATTTTTGTCTGTATTTTCTTTTAAATTATTCTAATACCTTAATGAAATCTGGGACATCTTTCATATCTTGACTGACTGAATTGAATTTTGGCAAATAAAACACTGATATGAGATAGTGGGGTGCGTTTAAGTTCATTAGTAAGTCTTTTTAATTTGTATCTCATGCATAATAATCACACTTAGCATATTATCTGAAATACTGTGATGTAGTTTAGGTGCAAATGTAACTGCAGGGAGCAGTGCCATGTTTAAATTAGCTTCAAATGTGAGCCAGGTCTTCAGCTGACCCTGTCACCTGGACAGGATGTTAATAAATTTCCACAGAGCAATCTCTCCTTATCTAGATGTGAAGCTTTCGTTGGTCAGCAGAACACGTCTGCTTTGGCTGAGAGATGTCATAACCTACATTTTTGGCCCCTTCCAAACAGACTGGAAAAATTGACATATTGGTCACAAATAGTTTCATCTGCCAGGGAAATCCAATATCCCCAGGATATCTCTGGGAATCACCCATTTCACTGCGTGCATGGGACCTTAGAGTCTTGAAGCAGGATATGTGTGTATCACGATGGCTATGATACACAACATTGACATTCTGAAAACAGCCTGTTCTTTGGATTTTCACAGGTGTGAAACTGAACAAATCAAATATACTGTATCTAGACAGTGATCTAAATCCTCAGAGCCCCTTTCAAACTATTTGGATATGAGATGCATCAGTAACTTTCTGCAGCAGTGCTTCCACATGTCCTTGACCCTATTGAAACTGTCTGGAGGGATAGATCGAGTTTCATTAGGTGGAAAAGTTCAATTTTGTGGGTGAATTGTACTTTGTTCTGAAGTTTGGAAGTTAGAATCACACCATGTTAATTGCTCTGTATTTGTTAGACTTATATAAACAAGGAATACATTTTCTTGCATAAGCCTGATGCAAGTGTTAGGTTTCAGATCCATTGCAATGATTGTTGGCAGCGTTGAGGATAGGGAACAGCTGTGAGCTCCCCATGTGTGCCCAACTACCAGGCAAAGTATGTGTGTGGGAACTACATGCAAACATGAATGATTCTTTCACTACTGGCCAGTAAAGTCATCTTTCAAAGAACCTAATTCACAGATAACCCACAAAGGAATGAGGTCTGACTTGACAAATACCCTAATGCTTTTAGGTGCATGGCGCATAGACAAAGTAGGTGGATAGTGTCCAGAGACGCTCCAATAGCTTTAGATTTGTACATGAGAATTATAATAGTATTTTTGTATACTGAATCTTGATGCCATCCAAGGCAGCATTGGTCTATCGAAGGCGCAGAAAAACATATTCTGACAAATACCAAGAATCCGTCCACAGATGTAACTCAACAGCAACTGCGATGAGACAGGAAATTTTGGAAAAAGACCTCATTCCATAAAAAGTGGTGTATTCTACACTTTATTCACAACTCTCCTTGTTAGAAGGAAGATCAAAGACTTGGTGCTAATTAATATTGTGTTCAGAGGTGTACTTTACCTGATGAAAGGCTTGATGATTAGCAATTATTCTTGTTTCGTGTGGTGGAGAGATAGAGGGCACATTACAAACATGTTGCATGTTGCCATGTTTACTGGTAGAATAAAACATGCTTTTGTGTTTTTAAAGAGCTGTTTGAAGGTGAAAAGTAGGACTGAATTCAAAATTGTTGTGTCATGAGTTAAGTATGGCTGAGATGTGCTTCTTTTGCAATAAAGTATTTGAAATTGCAGTTATATGCATGCAGTTACCTTAATTAGCAGTCTACCAGGATGAAATATCTCAACTACATAATGGAGAGCCATAATGTTTTAAACAGACATTCATGGTCCCCAGATGATAAATCCAATTCTGACTTTGATGATCCATTGGCTTTTCAATTTTCCAAGTTTTACAATTTCTCAACAACTCTTGTGTGGATGTACTTTATAGCTGTCACCATGCTAAATTAGCATGATTAACATAGTAAACATTATAGTTGTTAGCATGTTAGCGACACAGCCTCACAGAGCTGTTAGAATGGCTACATAACGTGTCCATACCACATACTGTTCCTTCATAGTATATATTTGTAGCTCTTAAACAACATACTTTTCCTTTTTGTAGTTACAAGAAATAATACTGCACATGTAATGCTGTCAGTCAAGCTGTAACATTTGAATGCCCCTGCTAACTAAACTTAACAAACAGATATACAAATGTTTTCCCCTGTATATAGCATTTAGATAGATAGATTGATAGATACTTTATTCATCCCCATGGGGAAATTCATGATGCCATGCGATCTCAAAATTCATCAGTCAAATTAAAACGCTGCCATGTTGGCAGGAGTAAAGACACTTGACTGATTCACCTGTAAGATGCTGTGACTAAGCCGAGAGTGGATGATGATTGACATATAGGCATAATTTCAACATTACACACACTGCTCGTTGCTTATGCTAACATGAACTATGACAAAGTGACAATGGAAAAATGTTTAAACTATTGAGTTTTACAACATAGCATTGAGTGTATTTGAAACTTATGCTGTTCCTGCCAAAAAAGATGGCACGGACTGTGCAGCAGGTGACTTTACTTCTTGTTATTAAGCCATATGGAAACATCTTTATACAAAAATATGCTATAAGGAGATGCACATTCATCACTCTGACTCTGTTATCATCTGAGTCATGCACTCATATGCTGAAATGCTATACTGCACAGAAGCGGAGCAACAGAGAGAGAAAAAAAATCTTCAATTTACAGCTGCGAGTCTCCCCTGCTGTGTTTGCATGTACGGCATCAATCCATTCACAGTAGGAAAATATTACACAGTCAACCCACATGGAAACAGAGAAACAAACATGCTCAATATACATATCAGCGATTTCAAACAGTCCCTAATAGAGCTGTAACTCCCCAGCTCTTTGTCTCTCTCTTTCTCTTCTCTTCTTCTTTCTTTCCCTCTCTCTGTCTTTCTCCACATGTGTGATATGTCAAAGTCTTATTTCCATGTCCTGGCGCCACTTATACTCAAGGCAAACACAGGGCGGTATGTGTTGATGATTGTCAGCAGTGGCCATTTATCATCTGTCAAGCTTCTGTCCTCTGAGGAGGTAAATACACCCATTGAATTATGGTTGTTTTAGTCTGCAGGCGGAATCCCACATGACAGCCAGCAGAAGGCCATGACAAAATCATTTATGAGGAAATAGTTTATCATAGCCATGGTAAACATTGTCCATCACACATGAGAAGAGCAATGGATCCATGACTTTGACAGTAAGAAACTTGGATCTGAGACATTTGGGAGCTGAAGTGGAGCCATGAAAGATGTAATTCAACGTGATGGGGGGGGAAAACAACATAATCATCATGTTTTTGTTGTGTCTCATTTGTTCAGCGTTGGATCCATTCATGTGTGTGAATATTGGTGTATCTGTCTTGACAATATGGCATGTAGAATGGTAGGGAATATTATTCATATCAAACTCAAAGCTCTATTTTCCTCATCAAGGGGAGGACTGTTTGTGCAGCATCAGTATACCTGGAGATTCCACGTTACATGCATCACAGATTTGAGAGACTTTTATTGTTTTAGATTATTTGTTATGCTACTTTATTTCATGGTAATTTATTTAATGTGCGTAATTCTACCAGGTGTTGATGTATTATTCAAAGTAATGTCAAATATACTTCCTTATACTTTAGTCTTCTATTGAGAATTTTCTTTAATTAGAGAAGTATTAGCAAACATTTTAAAGAATAGGCTCTTACAAAGCTTTATTTTATTATGTTATTGTATTACTATTAAGTGTATTAATGTATTATTAGCAGTTTAATGTTAGTTGGTCAAAGTAGAGTTTTTAACTGCTTTGTATATTGTTGTCTTCTCTGTAAAAATATACTAACTTTAAGATCAACTTTGTATGTAAAATCTAATAACTAATAACTACAGTAGAGCTGTCAAATAAATGGGGAATGAAAAGTACTAAATAGTATAAAATATAATTACACATAATTATATACAATAATTATAAATAATTACAAAATATATTTACTGTACTTAAGTACAATTCTTGGGAAATGTGATGTTCTAACACTTAATTTAGATTAACCAACACTTAATAAAGTCTGTGAACTTAAAGGAAATAAAATAATTAACGTGTATTCATCGTGGATGCCCTTAATGTTCAAACTTCAAAGTGTGTATGTGCCATGTTAATAAACATTGTTTAATTACCTTAATAATCTTATGCAACTTATAATATATATAGAAACAAAATTATTTCCAGTTAAGGTTCATGAAGCTAAAACTTGAACAATGATCCACTGTGTTTCTCACAAAAGTAAAAGCTACATTCCTGGTAGAAAGTCTGGTGTGAGTGGTTCACCCAGAGGGTCGACATATTGGGGGGGAAGTGTGGGGGGAACGGGACAGGTTCCACAACTCATCCAGTGAAGTGGGTCAATCATTAACAGATTTGACCCTTCTTTTCCTGACTGCAAGGGAGAGTTGTGGCTGGTTGCCACATATAGAAGCCCTCAGGCGATCCCAGTAAATGGCACCAACATATGGAGAGACGAGTTCACCTGAAAGAAAAGACTTTTCTAAAAACACTACATGCGTGTGGGTGTGGTTAATGACAGCACATCACACTTGTGGCTGAGGACAGGGCATTAGGAATTTGAAGTTGCCAAATTTGGTAATCTACTGAGTTAAAGAGCCAGGACTGATGTTGGCCTATTAAACTGTTGCCAGCAACATCTGTATGCAGGCGCTTGTCATGCTAAGACACAATATGATTCAGTCTGACTATCCCACAGTGAGAGTAGCTCATGACTAGCCATACAGTACTAAGTCTCATAAAAAGTTCTGTGAAATGACAAGACCTTGATAAGTTTTATCCTAATCTCCTGTTAGGCACCAATTCAAAATATCTGGGCTCTGCTCCAGCGGCTTAAAAATAATGACTCTCTCCTGCAGTCTTTCTTCACTCACACAGTCATTTGGGCCTCACAACTCTATGACTTGGAGTGCCATTTGCTTTGAGAGAACCGTGAAAGTCGCCCATTTCCGTTTCGACAGTCCCTCTAATAACGTGTTGAAAATTGGTGCACACACTGTCAAAGTCTTGAAATGATATTTCAGATGAAGAGATCATTAATGACGATGGAAGTTAATCAGGACGTGACCCGTAAATGTCCAGGTATTGGTAGGAGTGTCTGTTTTGGCTAACGGCAAATGGTGTGTTCAGGCATTTGAACCACTTTATATTCCATTTGGAGAATAGGATCACTCATGCATTCAAGAATATCTTGTTACAGTTGCTATTGAAGTGTCTGAACTGAGAATTTCATCTGTCTAAATTGAAAATTAAAAATACTTTCACAATCTATTTCACTCAATTTAAGACATTTTCATAATTGTTTTGTCACATTAATCATTTATGATCTAGAAAGAAACTTTGTCTTTGTTATGTGACTTTGACCATAGCAAAAAACACACAATACACACACACGTTAGTCTTACAAAGGTTGTGAGGATACTCATTGACATAATATATTCCCTGGCCTTCCCTACTTATGTGCAAATTAACTTTTGTATTTCTGTTTTTGTTATGGATTCAAATGAACCTGCTTGTGCAGCACTGCATTTGAAGTTGCATTTGTGTCTATAAGGCAGCAGTGTAGGAGTTTCAGCTTTCAACCTATTCAAACTCACAAAAGTTTTTTGGTGCACCAAAGCTTTTTTGCTCTGCTCAACATGTTTTATCTCATTACTTTTATGCACTAAATTGGTCACCACTTCACTGTTAGGATGATGTTTTTGACAAATATCTCAAGTGGATCCAAGTGTTACCTTTTTTTATTATATTATACCAACCCGCTCAAGACAGATTTTCACACTCTTTATACTTTGTCACTTTACTTCCTCCTTCATTCCAAGCATAATTATTACATCTGCTACAGGTGACCTTACAAAAAAATCTAATTATGGAATTGATGTACTATGTACACCTGGACATTTTGTGGTTAAGTAACATCATGCAACACATACAGTGAAAATAAGAAGTACACCGTTATTTGAGGAAAATCAGAGGAAAATAGTTCATTAGTTTGAGGTTGTATTTGAAGAACACAAACAAAACCCATTTAGGCATTTGAGAGAATTAGAACCGCTAAAATAAAATCTAAACGATAATAACAGTAAAGCTACGGAGTGCATGACTGAGTTTGTCTTTCAAGCAAACAGAAATAAAGCAATTGTAACAAACTGGGAGGTCCAACAAATTAACCTAATTACACCATTTCCTCTGTCTTTATTGTGTGTTGTTGGAATTCTAATGTTGTTGCAGGTCATAATACACTGCCACCTTCAATAAACACAAAGCTGTTTAGTTTTTCTTGTTGTAGTACTGCAGAGACCCCTCTGTGTAGCCAGCCCTTTTTTTCACACTCCCTTAGGTACTACACATTTTTGGATGTGCAGGCACCTTTCATGCTACTTGCTCACATTTTACTTTATCTTTTATATGTCTGCCTTTAACAAATGCCTTAAACCACCTATAACAAAATCTGTTTTTTCTTTACATGTAAGAAAACTGAAACATGTAGTCTTCTGTTAATATATATTGAAAATATTATCAATTAAAATAAATTCAAACCTATGTGTTCTGGACAAAGACCTCATTTGTAAGCAACTCTTCCCATGACATAAAGGCACAAATAGAAATAGATGATAAATCACTTGCCAACCCAGCTCAGGATGATTTTAATGTCACAAAAGGTGCTGTTTGGTTTAAGCTCTTGGGTTTGTCAACCGCTAATCAGGGCAGTTAGGAAAGAATCCATCATGCGTTTATTTTTGGACATTCATTTGATGATATGAAATTAGAGTTATGGTGTATGAAGCACCAAAACATTGACAGAATGAGTATGTGGATGCTCATCATGCAATCAAAGGTTTTTCATCAGACTCCTTTCTGTAAACACTGGCATCCCTAAGCAAACCACACAGTGATTAAGAGGAGTCCACAGTTTTCACTGAGACTTTCAACTTCTGCCAAAACTTTCAAAATGATCAAGAGAGGCATGTTGTTTTCTTTCTCTATCTTGATAGATTTTCATTAGTCAGTGACTGAAATTAACCTATAACCTCCCGATGATCAAATCATGACTTACTTTGTACTCCTTGCTTAATCATCTTGCAGTTGTGGAGTGACAACTACAAAGTCTCACTAATTTTGCAGCTTCTTTGTTTCCTAAACAAATTCATGGTGAGCAATAGTCTTTTGGTTTCATTCTTTGAATCTGCACGAGTGGTGTATTCTGTGTTATAATTCTTAGCTGCAAATCCCGCTTGACATAATATCACAGAGAACCGCTGCTATATCTATAACCTCAGTGTGTCTGACAGATAAAACATGAGCTGAATGATGATTTTGATTTTTGTTAAGGTCAGATGACGGACTCATAACTGGACATGACCACAACCTGCATTTTGATTAAAATTTGACAAAATCTCACTGGTCCCATAGAAACGAGCAACTAATGTAACCTTTGGACCTGACATTGTCTGCCTCACTCCTCCTGCTGATATTCAACAAGATTAATGTTGAGCTCCACCATAATCTCCTTTGTCTAGATCACAGTGACCTCAATTGAACAAGAAAACCCACAGTTACAGGAGTTTCAAAATGTTAATATCAATATGTGAATTTCTTTACTTTTTTCAAAACAAGTAAGGTAAGTAAGTAAAGTGTGGTAGTTACAGATGAAAAGAAATTAATGTCAAATCTTTTTCAGAAAGTTATAATCCTGCCCATCCATTTAGAAACAGGAAACAAGATGTTTTCTCTGATTTATTCAGTGATCAATTTGTTGATCAATTACTAAAAATGCCTAGTGAATGTATGTAGAAAGCTGAAAGCTTTTACATTAACAGCTATGTTTCAGTTTCAATCTTTACTGCACCTGAAGAACAGACAAAGATCACATCAAAGGCTGCTGGAAAGTTTAGTATTTTAATCGATCAAGTTTTTTTTTTTTTGTGAAAATACAATTCTGCTAAACAATTTAAATAAGTGTCTGATGGGGATGTTCTCTCAGGCTGTGTGATCTTACAAAATGATTTGTAGTCAAGCCAGTAACACTGAAATGTATGAAAAAACAAGACATCATTGTAAAAAATGTGGGGATTTACAGGGTAAGATAAATAGCACGATCTTAGACTAATGGCCTCTAACCTGGAATGATGAGTGTCTTCATCAGTCAAGGCCTTGTTGATGAAAGCTTAAAGCTCCGCTAAGAACTTTGCCATTTCAGAGCGAGGGCCATCTGTCTGGCGATGGCAATCGAACCCCCAGGACTGAGGCCCCTGCCAGCCCTGCTCGAGGGAGGACCCTGAACAAATCTGTGCAGAAAACCTGGGTAGGATTTATAGTCAAGAATCTGGGAAGGCTTGTTGCCTGGATAGTAAATGGGAAAAAAAGGCAGATTTTAATCAATTTATGAGGAGATAGTGCAGCTAAATTTGTGTTGTCAGCAGAAGGAGGTAAAACACTGGCAAGCTGCCATTCTCCACTGAAAAATGTTCACACAAAGTGATCAATAGATCTTTGATAAGGCTAACGCATCCTTGCATGTGTTTATTCTTTCAAGCTGTACACGGGACACACACTTGTGTCATCAAGGTTACTCATTAAAGCTGTTCATTTGTATATTGTTAGGTGACCTCACTGTAACCACAACTAAGGCACAGTATAGTAGAGAGAAAAGGAATATTTAAAGAACCTTAAATGTATTATGTCAATCCGAATTCTAATGTGACTGACAGGGTCAGTGTTAGTATAGTTTTAGTTATTTTATTTCTGTATTTTGTAGAAAAAAAAGACTTATTTCCTTGATCTTTTGACTTATTTAGTAAAATTATTCACTACCCATACAATATGTCAAAACAAATCATGAATGACTGAAGAGACTATTAGAAGTCATGAAGTTATGAAACTACTTTTTTTTCACAGTGCTAAAAATTAATCTGTGGTTCAGTTGTGTAACATATGCTGCTCACTAGAATATGTATATATTGATAGTTCCCCATTCTTCAACAAAATATTTAAATGGTAATGGGAATACAGTTACTACGGTAGATGTTAGTTCACTCCAGTTGTCGTACATATCCTTTCAGATGTATGGGTCTCTCTGGAGTATTTAAATCCAGCTGAGATGACTGATGACCACAGCTGCCACAGAAGCCCGCACTGACATGTCTTCCCTGGTTAAAGCTAGCATTGAAGCCTTTTGTAAAAGCTAAGATTTGGTAAATAAGTGCAGTGAAGCAGTGAAGATGAATTGTTCCTATCATCCAAATTCATTTATCTGTTCAGCCACTGATTTATTTAATTCCTTATCTACAAAAAGGACATCATACCATTCTGAACAGCCACTGTGCATTTTCACATTGATGCCCCCCCTCCCAGTTGGGCTAAAAAAAGGCGGCCTCAGTGCAACATTTCATGTTCTGGGCACAGGAAGAAGGCAAACTATTTTTATATGCATCAAAACTATATTTAAGCGCCATCATCAGAGATTTCTGAGAAAGACTGAATGAATTGCATGCAGTCACCCACCCAACACTTAATTTCCTGATGTGGTCTTAAAAAAAATCTGATTATACTTGAGTGATTGCATCTGTAAAAACCCTAGTTCTCAGGCAGACTTAGTCAAATAAACATATCACAAGTACATTTGGCCTCAGTTGGCTCCCCTGACTAAATAATTACCAAATTCTTTCCAGTTACGTCTGTTTGCAGCATTTGAACTGACACTGCCCCTGAAAAGCTTCTAATCAAGTTTACCACATTTGGATTAGGCAAGTTAGTTTTGTCTGCTACTCAGAGTTCAATATTGTGACTGTTCTCCCTGAGACAGCTATTCAGATTCATTCAGTTTAATTCATTTAACTGAATGGGTAACAGTGATTGCATGTCACAGCATGTTGTTTCCACTAAATTTGAGAAATTTCAATTTATTGTGCAATATTTGCTCAGCCACAGAGCTAAAGATTAAATTGACTCTCATATTCCAACATGTAACAACCATCACTGCTTATTCTTTATTGTGATAAAAGTGCAATAATAAATCAGCTGAGTACACTTTTAAGACAACAAGCCACCAAGTAAATGACAAAATAATTTTGAATTCCCATCCACAATGAGATATGTAAATTATCTGGCATCCCAGTTTGCAGATCAGTGTTATTGTCATTATCTTCCAAAACTGTCCCAAAAGGTTCTGGTCTGAAGACTAGATTGAGGCACAAACAATGTGTTTTAGAGTTAGTTTTAATAGTTTAGGTTTAATGTTAGGGATGTTCCATGCTATGGTTGAAATTATAAATTCTTAATTTATAATGAGAAAGACCTGAAGTGAACAGTGATCCTAAGAGTATGATTCTTTGTTGATCCATTCAGCCACACTGGAAAAACAACAATGGAGCCTAAAAGCATGCTGAAAATCTTTAAGTTCTTAAACTGTAGGAACTTGTCAGTTACTTTGGGAATTTAATATGAAATTTTAGAAAAACCAACACTCAGCTCCTTCTGGCCTTTGTAGAGAAAGAAGACACAATCTATCAAAAAAGTAAGCTTAGTTCAATTTTAGCGGGTTATCCTTACTTTAGCACAGGACTTATCTTTGGCTTAGAGAGGAGATTAATGCCACACACTGTTTTGATACTTATAGGACCAGCATTTCTTTCCCTGATATTATAGACAATTTTGCAAAATTGTATCATCTGGTTTATGTATTATTATAATGTGATCATCACAGTTTTCAGTCAGACCTGTTGTTTTGTGTCTATTTTCTGTACCTCAGGCTACATTAGGGAGCAGTGGACACAGGTTTTAAAGGAAAATGTGACTGCTGTGCCTAGGATCGGTCCCAAAAAATCACTTAGCCAGACCCCAGTTTTACAACTTCCAGGCTCAATTGGAAATGCATTTAAATCAGATAGTGATCCACAACAAAAAGTTCAGGATGTTCTGCAGGTTTTGTTTGGACTAAAAATGCAGCATGTGTATCTGTTAAAGATGTCTGTTATATTATACATCTGTATGATATCAGGCATCTTGTGTACTAAATGATATGTTTCAGTATTTCAGTTTCCATTACTGTAACAACAAACGCTACCTAATTATATAATCTAGGATCATTTCCAACAGTTTGATCCCATGTGTCTCCCTCAGCTTTTCAAATGCTGGAACAGATAAGAAAATTGACAGAAAGGTAAGATATTTTATAATATAATTTTTCACATAAATAATATGGAGTAATAATAATCACATTTAATTGATTTCTTGAAAGTGTCTGCCTATAGTGGTTCTATCAAGTTGTGCCAATTTTAATGAATAAAGAGTAAAAGAAACAATTCTCATAAACAATAAATATACTTTCAATATTGCCTCCTTAATGGAAAGAGACAGAATTACACTTTGTACTTTTCATATGTTATCTTCAAACCAAAAAAATCCTATTTTTAAATTATACCTTCATGATCCATTCCAGCTTTTTTTTCTTTGCAAAATTGTTTACTGATTTTTTTTTTTTTTTTTTTTTTGTAGTATTTGTGTCTTTACTTTACAAGAAGGCTCAACAATTTAGTATTGCAGAGACAACTCCAGCAGCCTGTGACCCCTGTAATGGATGGTTTTACCAAAAATGGTAAAAACTTATGGAAAACCATAGCAGCAGGTCAAGACATTCTGACATTTATTCCCAAATATGGGTCAAATTACAGCATACTACATTTCTCATAATGTAGCTTGCATCTTAAATTAAATAACATCAGGGTTCCTCTCTCAGGATGGATGGATGGAAATTAGGTTTTTCATTTTCAAACTCTGCAACTCCGTGCCCCAGAAAAAAAAACATTGTTTTGACAAGTGGAATAGTGCTCCGCAAGACAAATATACTGAGTGTATGAAAAGAATATGAAGAGTGTCCCTTTAAATTGATAACTCACTCAACATTTATGTTTTGAGTCTTAAAGAAGTCCGTTATTTCTCTACCACAGATTTCACGTCAGTCTTTGTTGTTAGACACTCAACAGACATCAATTTGGAGTGGACTAAACATGTTTACCATTTTAGAACAGAGCCACAGAGTGACACTATAATGACTGCAAAATTATCATCATTAATCTATAATAATTGATGTGTTCACTTGATTTATCACTTTGACAAACATGATTATGTTTGTTGTGCTAATCATCCATTTACAAACAGATTTTTCAAAATTTGCATTGAAAAGTATGAATTCTGTATTAAAATAAATAGATTTTATAAAAAATGTGACATTTTTCCACAAAAACTCTAATTTTCTATGCTAATGATTTTGTACTGTCTACCTATCCAATTCCTTCTGATTTCACATGTCAATTTCAAAAGTACTAGTAAAAACACTCTGTTACTTTGCAACCTTCTGCGATTCTGATTCTATCACCACAGTCCACACTCTGCATCAGGTACACTTCATAAAAAATTCAAAACACTTTCCCAAGCAGTTGTAGCCCAAGGCTCCCAAGGTTTGTCTTTGTAACAATTTGATAATACTGGTCACACTGCATTGTGTGTCCTTGAGCACGAACAGGGGCAGGAGATTTGTCTGTACAAAGTCTGTACAGATGCAAAGTAGGAAAAAAAACCCTGGTAGCAGAAAGTCATTGGGATTGTTTTGAATGACAAGGTTGACAATTCTCTGAGTGCATTATTAAATATTACCTTTGAAGGAAGTGAAAGATCAATGAAGTAAGACATTTTTAAAGCGTGGAGAGAGTGTGGAAAGTATGTGAAGGTAACAATAGACATATTTTATACAATCATCTGCCATCCAGAAAGCAGGGGAATGATTTATACCACCATTTTATGATGCAATGAAATATTATTGTTTATATGAAATTCTAATACACATGCATAATATTCAATAGTCTCTGCATTGCTGCCTACTTATTGTGTTTGTGTTCACATAATAATTCCACTGTTAACCCTTTCGCTATTAGCTACAAGAACTGTTATCATTTTAACTGATGACTTGCTGAATCCACTAAGTAAGCAGCTTAGGGAGAAGCATGTGTGCCTGCAGTATCTGTAATTTACTTATCAATCATAAATTGGATTCAACTTCAACAACAAATCACATAGTGGAGCTTGGCGAAAATGACAAAACGATAGTACTCATGAATCTTTGAAACTTAAGTTAGGAAATGAGAGAACATTTTTCATGTACCCCTTCTCCCCTTCTCCCACATCCCTGCCTCTCACCCACTCTATGTTAGCTTCACAGTAAAACTTGACTTTTTTCTTTTCCTCTGGCTCTAGTTTCTTTCTTCTTCTCAAGTCTTAAATGCTGCATTCATTTTTGCATCCATTTAGTTAACAGATAATAATTCATGGTAGTTGTCTTGGAATTTAAGGGTATTTTATAAGTAGCAGTTAAATAAATTATATTAAAAAAAATTTTTTTTCCTCCACTGTAACAGAATTTAAGAGATCCAAGCATTCAAAGTCATGTATAAACTGTTGTGGTAGTTGCCACAGTGAGTAGCTTTGTTATGCGTCGCCGTCTCCCGGAGATTATGGTCATAAAATGCTAATTTGCAACAGCAAACACATTTTCACTGAAATGCAATTCTTCCCAAAGTGTTAATTAACATCTTTTCCAAGTCACAAAATGTTAATAAGAAAAATATCTGCAATGTTTACTGACTGCACTTTACAGTGAAATTTTCTCATATCCACAAAAAAATATATCTAACTTTTATGTTATATTTTATGTTTATCACTTCTTAGGCTTGACCATGTCTCCTAAAAATTCTGTTCGTATACAAAGAAACTGCAGTCCCGATTACGTTTTTATACAGGACGTATTTGCGACCCAATTATGTTCACAAGTTCACAGTTAACGTAAATGACAAGTCGCAAATTCTGGAAATATCTGACGGATCAGGCAACACAGCAGTGGGTTAGGGTCAGTGTAGGGGCTGGTTAATGGATAAAAATGTCACTTCACACAGTTGCTTCACAAACACAACATCTGCATTAAAAATCTAAGCAAAAAACTTTTTTCTAACCTTAACCACAGTATTTTTCTTGTCTAAACCCAACCACGGGTCTCAGGCATATCAGTCCTGCACAGTGAACGTCCTCCATCCACCCCAACCACCTCCTCGCAAATCGCTTTGCGTTAATAACAGTAGCGCATCATTTATTCACAAAAATATGTTTTGTTTACGTTTATGTTTGCAATTAAAGTACTACAAAAAATATTGCTAGGGAACATTTTACAGGCATCAAGCATTTCCCAATTAATAAAACAAATTAAAAATATAATTATAAATTTAATTTCCCAGAAACTACATTTTCACACACAAATTTGTGTTTGGTCCTTTTCATACTGTTTTGTGACCCAACTGCAAAAATGTATATAAGGTCAGGCTGACCAATCAAGGTAGTTTCACATGGAGGCAGCATTTGATTCCCAGAGGTCCTTTGTTGCAGCTCATGCCCTTTCTTCCCTCTCTCTTCTCGCTATGTAGCCTGAAACGTTAAAAGAAAAGCTCCTGCAAAGTATGCAAAAGAAAATCACAAATGTGCTTTTCTGTTAAATATGCAGTATTGTCAAATATTGTAGCATATATTTCTTTCTGCATGTAGGTCGACAGCAACATGTAACAAAGCAGAGGTATGTGTTTATGTCTGTTAGGTCATGTCAAGAGCTTCTTAAATGTGGCCTAAATCAGTTTCTCCCCACAGAAACATTTCTAGAAGTTGAATTACAGTTAACTGTCGGTGTTATCTACTGTACTTTATCTAACAATATCTATTTATCTGCCCAGAGTGCAGTGCCAAAAAATCAATGTGGCTGAGAGCAGTTGTGAGGGGTTGATCACCTTACGTCGCCTGGAGCCTTGTTCTCAATCAATGGGTTTGATGTTGGTTCAGTTGCTGGGAACGATTGATTGGTGGAAGACATAATTGGTCTCATTTGACACTGTGGCGGGTTAGATTCAGAGAGTTGGACTTGGGGGTGGGGGTGTAGTGTAGGATGAGAAGTGGATCACGTGTGCACTTGTTCCAGAGAAAAGAACAAAATCTTCAACTTGAGTGAGGTACTGACATGGCCTCATGACTTTGATTACATTTTTTTTTTTCATTTTTAGCTCAAAGTTTAAATTTGCTGCAATGAGAATTCAAGTAGCTTCACTACAATTATACCTTTTATGACACCCGATCAGGGGCAGAGCTAGACATTCTGAAGAGAAGGAGCAGAGGATTCTCAAAGGGCCCCTGTGATAGACATTTTAAAATTGTTTAAAACTGTAAAATAGTTTATATATTATATATATTATATTTATAACTAAATGTGTCCCTACTCACCCTACTGCCACTTACTGTAATCTCTGTGTGTGTGTCCATGATCTTCCAGAACAAAATTATCTGAACTGGTTAATAAACTTTGTGCTTTGAACTTTGTGCGAATCACGGTCCGTTTTAAAACTTCATCCTCCTATTCTTCATGGTGGCAAACCTGCTTCATCTAAGCACAAATGCAATTAGCTCTTATTGAGTCTCAGATGGCTTAAACTTAGCACTAGCAATGCTGATGGGGATGGTTTTGTAGATTCTGTGGAGAATGGTCAGATGCCTCTATGGCAGGGGTTTTCAAGTATTATTTAAGAAGGTCCGGATAGAGAAAATTTCCTCATGTCTGGGTCCACAACATGATCATGTTTAAATTGCATTATTATGTAGTTATACATTAATATTCATTTATATTCATATA
>JAUBNQ010000020.1:13691625-13732739 GCA_032353495.1 Ctenopoma kingsleyae | reverse complement strand
CTAGTAGGCCGGTTAACCGTAGCGCCGATTCCCCGGTGGGTTTCCGCCTTCGGCGTCCGGGCGCTACGACAGCAACCACGTGCATCTTCTAACCTGCTGAGGCTCACTCCGCAGTTGGGTCGATCCCGCACGCAACAAGGGCGTTTCGTTCAACACTTTGTCTGTGTCTTTAACACGCCTGACACACAACAGTTTTGACATCTAGTGACTCTTTGCAGGTAAATCCACAGAATGTACTGTATGTTCTTATAAGTAAATCATTCTAAAACACCAACATGAACATAAACTCAAATGTGCCAAGTTTTGACAGCAGGCCCTGAGCTTCAGAGGCTGCCCTAGGTGTGCTGTTGGTATGATGTTTGATGCAGTGCAGGGCTTTAAGAATTGTGGGGAGGCTCTGTATTACCCCTTTCGTGGCCTGCATCCTAGAGGCCCAACTTGTATCTGACAGACTCTTCAGCATGAGGACAGTTCTCTCTAGTCTACAAGGTTTCCAGTATGCTAAAAAAAACAAAACTTTAGCGCTACACAAACAACATGCAGCATGAGTATGTGTAAGGGTATGACCATGTGCACAAAAGTTTACAGAAAATGTTTTCCTTTATTTTGGCTTGCAGTCTTTAACTGTCCTGACATCATCATTGCTCCATCATATGCTTGCCCCCTCATGTCATTAACATCGAGACCAAGGTCCTTTGTCAGCACATTTATCACAAGATCTAAAAACAACTCGCCACCACCATCAGGTCAATGGTTGATTCCACAATAACAGAGTTAAACTTCGCTGCCTTGATTTCACATATTATAATGTTTAATGTCCCATACATGGATCCGCCTAACTTCCAGCAGTCTCACTTTTTTTGACAAACAGCCAGCAACTGAAACAAAACAGTCTATTTACTCTGGGTGAATAAACTAACCACCATAGCTCAACTGTCCCCGAGCTTCCCACCTGACACGTATACCACGTTGGACTGATTTGTCGCTTCTCCTGGTCATATGGGAAATCATTATAGCAATCCTTCAAACCAGGCTGACATGGACCATGCTCAATCACAACACGGATCCCTTCGGTGGTGAGAGGCCACTTTTGAAAAAGGAATGGATTGGTTGGGTACTCCTCCTGGGATAACATGTTAGTGGCACTGCTGCTGGTGGAAGGATCCCCAGCTGGACAGGTATCCCCCACCTCATCAGATCTCATGCATGTGTCTCCCAAGTGCTGCTGGTGGTAGACCGCATCTTGTGGTGTGCTTTTCTGGCCTTTATCGCTGCTTATATCATCGTTAGCCACTGTCAGGTTAGTGCTAGCCAAAACGTTAGATTGATTAACGTTACTTTTATCCTTTGCATTACCTACACTGTTTAGAGGATGAGCAATATGAGAATTAACACACTTTAATGCACCTGATTTGTACTTTTCTCCATTTTTGCCGCCTAATGATCAATTAAAAAACACATAGACAAACAGCAAAGAGGAGAGACTTACTACACTACTTACTACATTCCCATGATGCTCTCACTTGATCTAAACTCTGATTGGTTCAAGTGTATCAACATGATCTTCTATAGAACTGTTTCCTCCTTCATTTACTTTGACTATTTTTCATTAGTCAGAGTTGACTGATTAATGTTTTGTGTTTATAGTTTCATCAGTAAACTGCCATGACAATTGCATTTCATTATAATTTTTACCCAAGTCATTTGAAATATCTTAGTCATACAGAGGTTAAACCATAAACACACTATGTCCTGTGTAGCTTTTTAACAACAAAAGTTACTGGAAAGTGAGTACAAAACAACATTTTATTTATTCTACACCTGACAGCACAAACAACTGCTGCCCCCTGCTCTCATCTGTTTTCCAGACGAGCCGTAGTTCATCTATAACGATCCTAAAGAGCATTTTATTATTTCTTCCAAATAATATAGTAACAACAGTGTAGCTATGTTTGATATTTATTTGAAGAATTTTTTTTCTTATACAAGACAACATCACAATGTCAGTGTGATTCAAATAATGCAAACCTACAGTTAACGTAAAACCATGAAAATGTGGTTTCATTTAATTAATCCCAAATTAGTTGGACCAAGCTTTTAAATTAATTCTTAAACTGGATGGAATTTCAAAGATGGGATAAGCAGCACTTGTTAAACATTCGTAATGACATGAAATGAATATGCATATTTTTGTAATTTGAATTCTTTGCAACATTAGTTTAAATTACTCTCACTCTATTTCTAATTTAAACTAATGTTGGAAAGTGTCATACAATAGTCTCAATTTGTCCTTTGTTTTAATCATTCTAAATGAAGATGGGTTTTATTGGTAGAGAAAGTCAAAGAGTTAAATATTGGATTCTGAAAAGACTGTAATTATGATAGTGAAAAAAGGTGGAATATTATGATCTGGACCTTTTTATTGGAAAATTGTCTTTGACTTCACAAGACCACACAATTTCTCTTTTGTCAAACAAAGTAAACAAGAGTGGAAAGTCAAGGTGGATGAAACAGATGAGATGTAATTAACCTCTGACAGCAGCATTAGCTGGAATCTATGGAAATTCTAAATTAGCAGACACAAATACACTACATGCATACTTTAAAAGTATGCACTGGATCAACTCTGACTTAATGTCAACTATTTCTTGTTCAGCTCAGTTTCCTGGTTGTTGAGCAGATTTAGTTGTACCTTGAATTGGTCTTTGCAGGAGTTTTCATGAAATGTCTCTAATTTTTGTGCTTTGAGTGCAAATTCTACAATGGCTTGGTAATTTTCTTTTTAATTCCTTCTGTCCTCAGGCGAAGAACGTTTGTACGTGCATAGCCATCTCTCTCACTCTTTCTCTCTCTGGCTCTCTCAGTCTCTCTCTCCTCCAAAATCTCTCTTCCCTCTGCCTCTCTGTGCACATATCCAGCTAATTAAACAAAGCACACAATTTGATTAAACAAGTAAATTGTGCTAGTCTGTGTTTGTGATAATTAGGATAATCCAGTGTTTCCTTAAAAACATTAACTGTGATGGATGTTTCATTGGCAACTTAGAATGGCTGTGCCTTGACGGCACAAGAGGATAACAGCTCCAACAGTGACAAAGAGAAAGAGAATCAAGGCAAAATCTGTTTATTAATCTCAGACCCTGTTGCCCAGTGGTACTATTAGGTGGAGATCAGGATTCTAAACAGTGTATGTTGGCAATATGTATGGGCTTTGGAAATGGGCTGGCCTTTTCCTGCATTTACCAGTGGGATAATGGAGAGCCCTGCTCTCATTTACTTTATTTCTTTACTATACTGACAAGTACTGTGTGCTGCAAAATATTTGGAAGCAGTACTGCACTGTCTGTCATGTTTCTACAGTACAGTGCAATTTTGCATATAAGTTTGTTCTTTGGTATTAGCAATAAAATGTAGTTTAAGTTACTGTATATTTCTGTATCATATACATTTTTGTATATTATTATATTATTTATTATTACTAATGATGTGTAAGCAGTATTTCAAAAATACAGTTGCAGTTAAACTTGTTAAATATTCTTTCTTTAAAATGTATAAAATCTTTTATTGTAACATAACTAAAAATAGATGTCAGAAAAATTGAGTAAATGAAATTAATGGACTGAAAATTTCATCATTATCCTCTGGAATAATAATGAATGAAAAACAAAAGACAAGATAGAGTAAATAACGTAAATAAAGAAATAATGTATAAAATATTGTTATTGCACCAAATAAATACCAAAATATTTCATCATTTACATGTAATATTGATTTACACTACCAGTCAAAGGTCTGGACACACATAGGCTTTACCATCTTTTCCATGAAAAGATGCATGTCTACAGCTTTGTTACCATCATTGCAAAATGGTTTTATAATGGTCAGTTATCCTCTTAATTTAATAAACTTCCATTAGCAAACAAAATGTGCTATTGGAAGACAATACTAATGTTGGATGATTATATGCCTCTGTATGTTTATGTAAATATTCCTTTAAAAGACAGTTTCTATATACAGTCATTTTTAATATTAACAATATCTACACTGTATTTCAGATTAGAATTTGATGTTCAAAAATCTGCTTCTATTTCAAAAACATAGTCATTTCTGTATGTGTCCAAGTTTTTGACTGGTAGTGTAAATGAGCACATACAGTATATATTCCTTTTGGTTGTTTAAAACAAAGTGTCACAATAACAATATTAGCTACTTTATTGATCCCCTTGGGGAAGTTTTTGTGGACAGGCAGCCCCCTTAAGGCTCCAAGGGTTTGGGGTTCAGTGTCTTGTCCAAGGACACTTCATGTGGTCAGCAATTAGAGGAAATGGAACCTGGGGGTCTTTCACAAAAAAGACAGTATATATACAGTATCCCACATAATTGTGCTTATGTTTGGAGTTAATTAGACCCCAGGAAGACCTATTAAAAACTCCAATAGGAGAAATTTAATTAGATCTATTTGTGATTTTGGTGGGGTAATGCTGTGTACAAAAAAACACTGTGAAAGCTAATTACAGATACAAGCTGAATATGAAAAATAATTCTATTTAAACCATTTTCACAGTTAAAAGAAGTAATATATAATTTCCATAGTAGTCTTCTAAAACATATTTTCATATATAAAGGAAAGTTCAATAAACTATCAACTTATAGACCCATGTTACTTTTTGTTTAACCATCAAAGATGGTCCTGTTTCTGCAGGGACACAAACAAAACATTAGAGGGAAATAAACATAAAATAAGTCAAAATAATGTATCTTTCTCTTTGGAAAGCACAAATAAATTGATTCCACATGTTCAGACCTCTTTGCTGTATCTAGCTTACACAATTGATTTTATCTTTCCTGCTCTATGTCAGTTTTTTTAAATTAATTCATGACCAGGGTCTTCATGAACACGAAAGGTCAGCAGGCTAATCATGACGAGCTTGCCCGTTGGACAGCGTTGCAGTTGAACATGAGGAAGAGCAACCACAGGCCTTGTTTTGTATCCCTTGTTCTTTTCTTGCTCGTCTCACAGATTGTATGAATCTGTGAGAGGATGAGAAGGGGAGATAGAGGACAGAGGAGGAGGAAGGAAGCTGTCGGGGGGTGGAGGCAGGGGAGGGGACAGGCAAGACCTGATTAAAGACTGTCTTTGTTATGTAATTAGCTCCAAAAGAAGAAGGCCCGCTGCTGTAGGGATGGAGAGCAGCTGGCCTGAGGTTGTCTAATTGCCTGTTCGGATTCTTTCCAGGCCCCATCCTCTGGAGCTCACACTCGTGATGGCACAGATGTTTACTGCTGGGTACCACGGTGAAGACTACATGGTAACCACTGTCTATTTGTACTGTTGTGATCCAGTGACACTTCTCTCTCCTGGGACCACCATATATCCATGGTGTTTGAATGGGCTCAGGTGCTACAGCAAGAAAAAGTGCCTGTTTGCAGGGTGAACACTGACAGGATTGTGTGTTCATCCTTGAATCTGTATGTTCTCATTTGAAACTGATCAATTATTCATCTGGTATTATTCCCCCATTTTCCATGTCTTAACTTGTGACTCAGTGTTTTTAATTTTGACCTCAAGTGTTATTGACTCTTGATCATGTTTAAAGTTGCACCATGGTCTGAGGGCTATAATGTTCTCAGCAGCATGCGCTGTCGGGAGAAAGATGTTCACTGTTTTTCTTGGCAGGGGACAAACCTGTGCAGCTTCTGTCTTTACTGAGGATTATTAAACTACAGCACTTTACCTCAGGGTTCCTAACTATATTTCTTCCTGTCAATGAGAGATAAAGGCTGTTGTGAATTTGCAGAATTTCATTCTTTCATTTCTTTCAGTTTTCTGATAAAGATTAATACCTCAGAAACTAATCACAAAAAAGCAGATTTCGTCCCAAAATATTTAACATTGAAGATTTGCATAATACATATTTTGCATCAATCTAAAAACCCAAATTACTGCAAATTATAATAAATCTGGAGCATGAATTCTCTATTATAAATAAAAATTAAGGGCAGAATGGAGGAAATAAATGATCAGCAACCAGCAAACGTAAAATAAACTCTCTCACGCCTTCCCAATAGTGTCTTTATACATATATGCATGCATTCAGTGTGTGGATTCTTGTCTGCATTCTATGTTCATCAATGCTTTATGGTTTTGTTCATTTGCATTCAAGGCACATTTTTCAGTTCCGTAATGGGGCAAAGAAGCTCTAATTTATACATTCAAGGGTAACAAACAGTAAAATGTAATCACTGAGTAATACATGGAGAATTATTTTAATCTATTAGCAACTCTGTTTTGCAGCTACGTCCTCCAGGCCACCCGCACCAACGAGAGCATGTGCATGTAAGGATGCCTTTTTGTGCATTTGTGTGTATGTGTGTGTGTATGATAAGAGAGAGACAAAGCGTGGGAGCAGGGGCATCCACATCTATCTCATCTGTGTGATGTAGCTCACGTAGCCGGAGCTGTGCAGGTGTTGTTTTTTGAAAGAAGGACTCTAATGCGGTAATCATTTGCAGTCCCTTGTCAAAATTATTCTTCTCAATCTGAGTGGTGTCAGTGCTTGTTTCAACATTTTGCTGGCTAGCAGTACCCTTACACCAGAGTGCACACACACGTGCGCGCTACACACCTGCTCCACAGAAACCAGCCAAACACCTGCATCTTCCTGTCTCCCCAGGTCTGCCCACATTTCTCTGATGGCCAGTGTGCCTTCTCGTCTTCCCTTTTTTTCTCATTTCTATCTGACTCACAGCTTGTGGGACTCAAGACACATTTTCATGACCAATACCCACCTCCTACACACACACTCACACAGACATGTACACACACCTCTCATTCTTTGTAGCTTTTGCTGATATTAAAAAGGAGAAAGCAGCTGGGTCTATGCAGAATAATGAGGTCAAAGCCATTCTAATAAGTCTGGGGGATGAGCCCACTGCAAGCAGGGCAAAAGGAATGAGAAATCCGGAAGAACAAATAAAGCTGTGGGTGAAAGTGCCATGGCTAGTTGGCTGGTCTCACCAGGTCTGGCACCTGACACATCTTTGAAACTTTAGCTGCAGTTGTGATTGATCTGAAGGTCATTGAATCTTCCTGGTCTAATCTCACTGACTCTTAAACGTATGACTAACACAGTGTGTACTAATTATTCATAGTAACGAAACAGTAATTCTTGCGCATGCTATGTCTTGACATACAATTCTACAGAAATGTAGCAATAAGTCATAATTAGATCAATTGATTCCATTGGGTAAAAATTTAGACCAGTAATTTTAAATTGTAAACTCAAATTTTAAGTGTTGAATTAAGTGCAGAATTAAGTAGTCAACTAGTTGTTAATCATTAGCAAAGTGTGTTGTGAAGTGTATATGTCATGTCTCTTAAGAATCAGAGAGTCAGGTCAGTTGCAGTCCAGGAGTCTGTTGGTCACCAGTTTAAAAGCATCGCAGCAGTTATGTTGAGACCCACAGATCTATAGCATGGAGAGAGTAGAGTATCCACCCACCAGTTGTCATCCTACCACTAGAATAAAGTCTCATGTCAGTGTCAGATTGAGCCAACAACCTTTCAGCTGTTAGACAGCTTTGCTACCTATAGGCCAATCTGCCACCCAAAAGTTGTTCCCTCATAAGGTTTATTCCACCTGAATTGAGGGTGTAATTTATCCTGTGCGCCTGTGAATGCTGTTGAATTCGAAAGGTAGGTAGAGGCTGTCAACTTCATCCCTGCCATGATAAATAGCCATTTACTGTGGAATGGCAGCAGGATAGGGCAGGTATACACGCTGAGACACTCACAGTGTCTTTCTAGAAGTGTTTTCTCAGACAGCTGGCATGGTGAAACCCAGCCTCAGCCAAATGTCTTTGCTACATGCTTGGCAATTGCCATAGAGCTTGACAGACTATCCTGGTCTTGGCAGGCGTGTCTGTAAATCACAATACCATGGTGACATCTGCAGAACTTTGTGTACAGTAGCAATTACAGAGCATCCACGTAAATGTGTTCTCTAATTCACATATACTGTATGTGTGCACATTAGTTAATGCAAACGATTTAACCAGTGTTTTCTAGTCCTAAGGCACAGCAAGGTATTACTTTTGAATCCACAACAGAGTACTTGATCGAGGATTGGAAAAGTAAATTGACTTGTATATGTGTACGCAAGAGATAACAAAACATCCATATTCCATTCACTATACAGACAAATGTGCTTTCGTTACCTGAAAACAATTTGCTGGAGCAGTGAAAAGTAAGATGACACTTTTATGCAGTGCAAACATGTTGCTGATGACATATTTATTAGACTCTTTTGGGAATGGTGTCCCTCCAAATGAACGCACATGAGTCAAAGTTGGTAGAGTGGTGTAGCTGAGCTTGTGAATACCGTCATTTGGCATGAAATTTGTGCAAAAGTCTATTTTTGTATTTATGATTGTGTAGGCACAAGTACATGATCTCTCCAAAATTATAAAAAACATTTTATGTATGTTGAGTTAAAGATACAGTAACTTTTTTAGAGTGTTTCTATTAAAAATATGCTCAAAATTGTACCTTAATATTGAGAGGTGCTGTCAAAGCCTCCTATGCCCCAGACTCATTGAACAGCAATTGCCATTAAGAGATTTATTCACTTCTAAACATTTTTGAGTAAGGTTAGGCCTTCTAACCAATCTGAGAATTTCAGTTATTACTACATGGTTATTAAGATTTGGAGCATTCTTATTTATTTGTAATTTCATAACAAAGACTACCTAAAGCATTGGGCAAAGCATAACAGAGCATAGCATAGCACAGCTGGGTGACAGAGCAAGTTTCATGCTAGCACTAGCTTAAGTTGCAAAGTGTAGCCTTAATATACATTAGGCCTATTCAATCATTTAGAACTGCAGTTACAGGAAGGCAGAGTAATGGTTCATTCATTCTTCTGTGTCATCCACAGCTGTTTCTGAGACATAAGGTCCTTCCCTTTTGCATTGATTAAATACCTGCAGTCATTACAATACAGCTGCAAGAATGAAATGTGCCTTCCATCCACAGTCTCTAATTTGAAGAATATGCTGCACTTAATTATGCACAGGTCAAACACCGTGCATACCTTCATTAATTAGTTAATTCTTCCAATGCTACATCAGGATCTAATGGAACACAGAGCCACATTTTTCTGTGCTTTTCTGCAAACACAACTAGAAAACTATGCCACATGCATTGCACAGTGCACCAGTTTATTGGCACACATCTTCAATATGTGAACTTAGATTGATTTTAGGACATTTTTAGTTGTACTATGTAACATTTTTTTAAATCTTTTACTAGAAATATGTTACAAAACCTGTCATAATGAGATGATGTCAAACTCTTCTGTGGCCCATATTTGTTGAATAGAAGTGCAGAGATATTTGCTTCTAAATTTCTATTTTGAGCGAGGCTTGGCACAAATATTGAATTATCCAGATATTTGTTCATTACATAGGTATTTGGTTTTCAATTTTGAGGTTGTTTTTTTTTTTTTAATAAATGTAAGATCAGTAATAATGTAACTGTAATTGTGCTGTTACAACGCAGAAATATATAGACTATATCTCACCACAGTGACGACTTTAAACTGTGACGACAAAAGCCAAATGCCAAATATGTCATTAGAAACTGGTCTACCATGGTGGCACAACTAGCATGAAAGGAAATGCAGCAATGTTTGACAGACTGATGTTCCAGAAATTCATCCCAGAGCCCAAAAAGTGCTACTCAGGAAAGCCCTAATTCTTACACAGGTTTGACCATGGTTAAGACTTTCTGAAGGTGGGTGACGACAAATATTTAAAACCCACAACTAGTACAGTTTTATTAAGGTATCCAAATATGTCTGAAACCATCAAAACAGCAAATATTGCATTTGTGTCTCAGATGCATTTCAATCTGGAATGTTGATTTTCTGTTGTGCCTTTGGGAGACTGTGTATCGATGGTTGAAGTTTTGTATCTATTATTGTTGCTTAGTGGTCAAACAGTGAAATACATGTCACCTTGAATATATAAAGACCAAAGAAATATACAATGATAAAAAGCAGTTCTAGAGCTGAGATTTCCTGAATAATCAGTGTAATCATAAAGTTCATAAGATCTGTAATAGACATACATATACTTTGATTCTTGAGGGCAAACAGTGGACTGACCAGCCATATTGGCCACATCTGCTTTGCTGTAGTCTCCTGCTACTGAACTACACTCACATGGACATTTTTGAATGGATGTACTGTATTTTGAGCGAATGAATTGAATGTGAGCCAAGCGCATCAGGAAACTATGAACTATAATATGATTTACAAATTCCTTTACATTTAATTGAATGTTTTTGTAATTCTAAACAGATTCTACGCTGGCCTTTGTTATTATGATTTGCAGTTGTTGCCTGAAAGTAGAATTAAAAAAAATAAAACAGTGTCCATAATGTCAATGAATATTACATTTTTGTTCCAACATGATCACAATGTTAAATCTGGCCTACAGTATACTGAATCTAATAAAGAAATCATGTGTTGCTACTTATGACCAGTTCTCAATGTTCCTTTAGCATATGAAAAAATTTAACTCAGGATGTAGCAACTTATCAAATGGAATATCAAACCACATATGTTTTGGATTTCTGGGGTTGTTTCCTGGTACCTATCTTTAGCTGGTGTCCCCTGTGGTCCTGTTTTTTAATGGCGAATATGCCTACCAAATGTCTGCTGTGTCTCCTGAGAACAGAACAAAACATTCAGTAGACAAATAGACAGGGAGATGCACATGCACAGACGCACAGCACTGCACAGTATAAAACTCAGATTTGTGTTAGGCACCTTTTTAAGACAGCTGCTTCTTGCACTAGTGGAGCATATACAAAACCGACAGATTTGCTTTGTAAAATATGGTGCATAAAGAAATGTTTCCTGAAAAACTCTCTATGTGGATAAATACTTTTCCGTATTTTCTTGCTCACAACCACTCTGCTTTATTGTGACTTGTATCTCAGCTCAGATGGAACTACCTTCCATCCTCATTTCAGCACTCATACACTAAAACAACTAGCAGTCTGACAGGTCAAAGAGGTTAAATCCCAACATTAATGAATGACCAGTGTAATAGATTTTTATCTTAACAAAAATACAATTTTGACTTCTAAATCTATTATATCTATCTATTCTATCTAATCTATTCTAAATCATTTAACAAATTTAGTATTTGAGGCCTTTGTGAAAGAATTAGATTCTTTGTTTTAACCTTTAGTTAGCTTTAGTTTTACTCTGAAAGTGTTATTACTGCACTACTGACATTTTATTATTTATCACTGTTAATGTTGTTTTTTGACCATTTCTGTTTTTTTCTTTAATGTTGTCTGCTTTATGATGGCACATATCTCTGTAGGGGTTGTTATATTTGCTGCCACTAACAACAACAATAACAAGGCAAACATCAACAACAATAATGGACTAAGTATTTCAGCTCTAACAATAATGATTAGATAGCAGTGCCACACACAAAAAGCCCAGCTGCAGATGGCTCACTGTACATGTGGCAGACTGAGCTTTTCTCATGAACACTGTCCTTTATGGTGGGGAGGTCAAAAGTACTCCACACAGCGGGATGCAAGACCAGAAACAGCACCAAACATATGGGAAAGTGTAATGTCATATGGCAGTGCTGGATATATAGCCTCTCTATGGCTGCTGCGCCCATATAAAGTTTTCCATGAATTTCCATCCCCCAAATCCATGGGGGAAATGGGGAGATTCATGGACACTTCATTGGGCTGTTAGTCTGTCTCACTAAATGCCCTTTGAAATGCCACAGGTGTACATTTTAGTGTAAATCAAGTCAATATTTATGGCAACTCTTTTAGGAGGAAATATGTTTTCTCCTCGGGGGGAACATTGGTTATCTTCCAGCCCACTGCAGACGAGAGCCTGGTCATAATATATCCGCCTGCTACATAGTGAAGGAGGTGGAGGAGAGATTTTCCACAGCTGCACGCAATATTTTGTAGCCATCCTAGAATTGCAAAACAGTCTTTCACATTGCAATCAAACTGAATTGTAGCTTCAGCCTCGAAGCACAAAAACACTGTAGTCCAACACCGAGTTTTGACAGTGTGGAGTGTATAATCCAATGCTCACTTGTGACACATTTGAGTTTGATATTCACAACTCTGTCCCGGTCAGCTTCAGGCCACCTGTTATGTCAATGATGGATGCCAGTGTAAGCACTCGGCAAGTAGCTGAAATGTACAGTATATGACTACTATTCAGATTCTAAATGGTTGTGAGTGAGTGTATTTGTCATGGTTCCTTATCGTCACCTGCTGTGCGCCTGAGAGCAGTAAGCACACACATACACACAATTGTTCTCTTTTACACACTCACTCACACAAAAACACATACACACAAACACCCACACATATTCTGAGCCAATTTAGTTCACCAATTCCTCACTGAGTACTCATTTGTGACTCTTTATTTCCCTGATTTAAAGAGATAAATAAAAAAAAAACCCAAAATGAATCATCCATACAATGTAACACAAAAAGACAGAACAAAGTTTCAATGATTGTTTCACACACAAACCCACGCAGACACCTACACACACTTACATGCACACATTTTTCTCATCTCCTTTCTTTCCTGTTACACATGAACAGACTGACCACCATTCTACTTGCTTAATAGCAGGTTATCTAGTAACATTGCACCTACCATTCCTCCTAGTAACTACAGCGATTTTCATTTCTTCATGTGCCTCCCTGCTCTCATTTCTGCACAGGAAGCGACTGTTGGGGCTGTGAAGTTAGAGTAACTTCTATCAAGCACATTAGAAATTTTTCATATCCTGCACATAGGTTCTAGCTTGAGTCATTGCATTGCACTTGATTTATTGGGCACCTCCTGAGCTCCTTTTTAATCTATCCAAAATTGTGCTGAGCAGAAACTGTGGGACATCTAACTTAATAGCAGCTGATATTGAACCTGTCATTGCTACTGAAAAAGCAGGATCATTTTTGTATAGAAACACCTCTGACACAACACATGACTAGGGGGAGGATAAATACGCACATTCACAAACACAGGTGTGTGTTTGTGTGTGTGTGTGTGTGTCTGCTCAGAAGCATGCAGGCATATATACACAAACACACGCAGGGTGCCGTTTGTTCGGAAACCTGCTTGTTAGTTTTGTTAGCTTTTACTTCTCCAACATTCTGTCAAAACAGACAAAGAGATTCACACCAGACATGGCGTGTGTTCCATCTTTGGAAGAAAAAGTGTTTGATGATAGTATTAAGAAGACAGCTGAGCAAGGCTGGCACTGCAAAACCCGCATACTACAACTTCCTCTAAGTTGAACTCTAAGTACTCTCAAACTCTATGTATACAGCAACACCACACAGTATGTAAGGCACTACTAAGGGCACTGAAGCTTATATTTTCTCACATTGACTAGCCTTCAATCATGTGTTTTATGCTGCCTCTGAATGAGATATTGATTTTCAACAGGGTTCCTTTTGTTACAGCATGTCTACAACCTTAAATCTAGACTACAGTATATTTCAAAAGCACATGCTCAAAATTCCTTCACTGGGGCCAGGCTGATCTTCATTTCTTTAATGAGATACTGTATCCTGTGTTAACACTATAGGGTGTGATGCAGGACATCTTGAAGCGTTATTGCATCATTCTCTCCACCAATCAATACTTGGAGGTATTTGCATATATCATTGTTCTTCTTCTTCCAGTGTTGTGATGCCATTTACTTCAATGACCTCCTAATACCTCTAAGCTGTGTCAAGGTTCAGCAGCACTCAGTGACAGAGCTGGACTGAGCTGTTAATCTTCCTTACCGATCTGCTCAGACACACTCACTCTGTCAACGATACCCTGAAGCAGCAGCCACCTCTTTTCCTCCTTTCCCTCGTGAACACTGACAGGTGAAAGGACTGGATAAGTCTTATATCTCACTATCTCTTCAGATCCATGAGGGTGTGCTACTGGATCTAAGTCTGTCAAGGTCACGTTTAACATTGCTTGAGTCCTTTAATAAAGAATGAGTCTTCATTAAGACTTCTGCCTTAATGAAGAGTTTTGAAATATTTAGAAGATATTCACTGTGAGTTTGTTCATAGTTGATTTAAGTTTAAGTTTATTTATTTTTTTCATACATGGAAAGTAGAGAGAATGGGGGAAAAAATCCAAACTATGTAAAGTACATTAAAACCCAAAACAGAAGCATTTAAAAACATTAAGACAAAGATTAAAAGAAACTGACTGAAACACAAATTGAAAAGTAATTTTAATACTTAATTGAATTAGTTTATGAAGGAATAAATACTTATTTGTTTTATTTCAATAAGCAAAGTTTCTTTGGATATAACGTCATCCACTAAGACACAGAGACAAGTGATAAAGGGAAAGAAAAAACAGCTAAACACTGATTGGATTCACTACCATTTTAGTCCATTAATGAAGCACTTTAATTTAACTGCCAGACAACTTTGTCTGTGCCCTTCTCTGCTGACCTCCTCCAATATATTGAGCAGTGTTTGAAGAAAGAGGGTGTGAATACCTCTTCAATGGAAATTAATATTCACAGAGGATGCTGTCCTCTGCTGCACTAATCTGCATGAGATCTGACTTCCTTTCATTAATCAAGACGAGTATGCCCCAGTGCATCAACGCTGTTTACCTTCAGAGTTTGTTGTTTTCCCAGCCTGTTGACTTGAGGCAAACAGCATAAATCACACAACAATACATGACTTAACTACCCATGCCAGCTGCCATCATGTCGTATAGATGTGAAATATTCTTTAGGTTTTAGGGGAGATTCATGCAAGCTGGGGCTATTACTGTATTCTTTCATTCTGTCCTTTTAATAATATTTAGATTGCTTTTAATTTTAATTATGATTCAACCGCAAAAAAGTAGTGCTGTAAGCAGCAAAATTAACTGTAATTACAAATCTGATATTATAGCCTTCAAAGGTCAAACGTGTTTGCATACCGTGGGAACGTTTCACTTACATGCATTATAAATTAAGAAGAAATGAAAAAGAGTGGTAACTAATTACCAGAATTAACTTTTACTTACTAGTAGCACTCACTGTTTTACATGTACAACATTTTATATTTGTATGTAGTAATTTATTAAAGCAGAAAACATATTGTATTCAAATAAAAACTATACTTTGCATTGGAAACCATGTTACCTGAGAAACTATCTTAGGGGTCGTGGTTTTTCATGTCATGATGCTACGAACAAATTAATTTTGGAATGAAATTGTATTGTAACAAGTAGAGTTGTTCTGGCACTGAATAAGTGTGAAGAAAAGTAAATCTTAATCTAGACCAGTTTAAAGTGTGTGTAAAAAGTAAAGTGTAAAAAAGGATTAGAAAGCTAGACAATAGTTATCAAGAATATATTTGCCACTGAAAAAAAAATCCATATAATTCCAAAAATTAATTTATAAGTTTTTAATGAGAAATCATTTTATAGCTTTTTTACATACAGAAGAATGTGAATAAATGATGCATTGACAATATAAGAACAGTGAAACAGTGTCATAGCGACATTTACTCAAGGTACAAGGTTCCCATGTGTTGGAAGGAGCTAATATCACCTGTCACTAAGCGTTCAGAAAGGAGATGTTTTTCTTCACTGCCTACCGTAAATGCATTGTGCACTTCACTTTCTTTTCTAGTGAGCAAGATCAGCAGAGACAATTTAACCCCATCAACAAACCCTCTTACAAACTGTTGATAGCAATAAGAATAATGCAAAAAATGACGAGTTAGAGTGAACTCTACGTTTTATGGAATAATCATGGTTTCAAGTTAAGCGTCAAGTATTTTTAGATGGCCAATCTTAATTCTATATTTCCTTGATAGTTCCTCTAGAAGGCTTAATTTTTTTTTGCAGTCGACAGGTTTTTGTATGCCGTAAATTATTACTTTTTTTGTTTTGTTCGGTTGATCATAGTTGCAAAACCAGTTGTGACATAAACTTTTATATAGGTTCCCAGGACTGGTTCTATTTTATGTGAAAAGTGTGTCCCAGAGACAGAGAAGCTAGAGCACATTATAGTCGTTTTATTAATCCATTACATCACTCAGCCCCTAAGGGAGGCTTGCTTTGAGATTAATAATTTCAGAATTATGGGCAAAACAGACCCGGATAGAAGGATCCTTGAAACACAACACGAAGAGGAGAGAAATAGTCGAAGGTTGAGTTTCACCTTTAATAAACTAATAAATTAGAGGGCCCACATTTTATTACTTCAGAAATGGAATTAAAATATAAATTCCTCCCTTTTACCTTTTGATATGTTCTCTCATTAAGAAGGGGCTGGAATTGCACCTCCTGCTGCTTGGTGCTCTCTGAGCAATTGTTCTTTTACAGTGTTGTGCTTTCAAGGCAAGAGTGTAATCAAAATCCTGAGCATTGCAATTAGATACAATGGCTTTCCCTATCCCTGTGTGGGCATCTGCCAAACAGAGCACAGAGGGAAAAGGCGGAGTGAATATATTGTGTCTGCATTGAAAGTGGGTGAGTAATCTGGTATGTATTGTGAGTGCACACTCCACAGACCACTGGTTGTGAATAGCCTTTGTTTTGTGAACTGGCTTTAAAGTTCTTCAAGTAATTTGAAATAGTGCTTAAACATAATTATATCAAAGAAAGAGAGGAGCGGCAAAAAAGTATATTTTGATTGACACGTGAAGTCAATGAATACGAGATAGAGACAAAACAATAACATCAGCGCGTATTTGAAAGATCTTATCTAGAGCTTGGAAAATATCTCACATGGTTTAAATCTATGCCCACATTCACTGACAGGCACCCTTTGTATAATCTCTACAGTATATTGCACAATACTATAAATTAGGCCTAATGTGCTTCATTTGTTTTCTTTGTATTTCTGGACATGTATTTTAAACCTTAATTATATCCTGTATAAATAGGCTACTGATAAACACAGAACATCACAACAAAGTGTGAGGAAAATTAAATATAAACATTGTCATATTTAAAAATCCATCTCTGTTTTCTGTTTGTTTTTTCTGTGCTGACCGTTAACTATTATACTTAATACTTAACTTATTTCCAGTAGTGGAGGTCTGCTATGAGATTAGGTATTTGGGACATTGGATCTGTACAAGTTGAACTTGACTTTTCCTTTGCACCTCTTTTACTAAGCGTAGGGAATAATCAAATACACATGTACATTGCAGAAGAAAACGATGACTATGGTGGGAGTTGTATTTCAACATAGTCAATTCCACTTAAAGGAGAATATTCAGTGGGCTCAAAATATTTGAAACTCACATAATTGTCAAGGGGAGCAGATGGGAAACCAAAACAGTTTGAGAATAAATCAACCTGGGATTTCATCTGACACACTTGTGTTATACAGTAGGTAAAGGTATAGTTGTGAACAGTTTTTTTATTTTAAAGATTTTAATGTATTTTAAAACTAAGGATAAATTAATAGTAGCTGAAATGAAAAAAAATAATTTGTGTTTTAACATTTTTCAAAATAAACACTAAAATATTAAATATTGTTAATTAGCTAATTAGTGTTAATTGGCTTGTTAATTTGGAAAATTATCATTGCACCAAAACAGTTTGTGGACTGGGATTTCATCCCAGGTTATAGTTATACAGTAGTCTGTAAACCTTACACTGTAAAGTGCCTTGAGATTAGCTTTTTTTGTGATTTGGCACTATATAAATAAACTAAATTGAATAGAAAAATTAAGTGATTAATTACAAATATTTTATTTAAAGCACTGTAGCACCATTTGAAAAGTTGGGTTTCCTCAGACAGGTTTATGCAAAAAGGTGTGTGTGTGTGTGTGTGTGTTTCCAAATATATATCTATATCTTTATATATATACTGTAGATAGATCTAATGTTTCGCTTTTACCCAAATGTGACTACACGTTAATTTTGGAAGACTTAAAGGACACGGTGCTGAAGTCAGTTGCCTGAAGTCATGCAGAACCAGGCTTACTAAGTCTATGTTATGCTTCCAGTTATTGTCAGAAGAGGACTGATGCAGTAAACAACTGGTGTTACAAAGTCAGGAAATCACAAATGAACCAATAATGAACGCTCACATAAACAGAACTAGTGCACACAAGAGACTGGCTTTACACAAATTCAGTTCAAATTGCTCTGGCCTTGTTTGGTTTATACCCTGGAAACATTTTGAAATCAACTCAGCAGTATTTAGGCTAATGCTTGAGCTTTCACAGTGCTCTCTCTTTCACTCAAATTTTGTATTTTTTACAGTTTGCTGTGATCCCCTCACGCACCAACAAGCTTGAGAAAATAAGAGGCGGGATAAAGGCATCTCTTGGAGTGTTAGGAATTTGTCGTCTGTATGGAGGTGGCGTGCCGTGTAAAAATTCTCATTTGTTTCAACAATGGGAGATGGTGAGCACAAATATTTTTGATCGAATGCTAGAAAGCGAGCTTGGCAGTGAATTAATCTGCTGCAGGTTCTTGCCATTTCTCACATTCTCACTCTGGGATTTTAGCATCTGGAACTGGTAGAATAGGGGCTAACACCACCTTGGTGAGGACGCTCTTTGTCAGCTTATTACAGTGAGAGTAAACTTTGTGGTTTTTACTCATATTGTAGCACCAAGTCTCAAATGCACAGTGAGATACACCATGGTTACAGAGATACAGAGCACTGCCTTTTGTTTTCATTTTCTAGTCTTTTACAAGAAGCATGCTTTCAGCCTATTTTGCTCCAATATTCAAGGCCACTGGTGTATTATGTGTCAGACGCTGCAAGTGCATCTCATTTTGGAGAAAAGCACTTTTTTTGAATCTCTCTTTAAAAGATCAATTTTTTTTATCTCAAGCTTTTGTTTGGTTGCCACACATTTCAGTTTCAACAAAAATGAAATGCCGATATCAAGCATCTTCGTTATCCACAGAGGTACAATTTGGTTCACACCTGTAGAATATCAGACTTTTCGTGAGCATGATTCAATGGAAGCAGATACTGAACTGAGTAGTTTGATTCACTTGTACATGATTTTGCCTCACTGAGAAACAATATGAACAACCACACATTTTAAGATTCAAAGTATAAACACGTACAGTAAGTACGTATTTTCATTTTCATCCTTTGCTGATTTTTTTGCGCGTAAATGATTCATCAAAATTTGGCCCAGAATTAGTGTCGAGCATTTTGGATTCATATGCATTATCAGATAACATTAGATTTAGACGTTTAGTAGGGAGTTCTGATTTGCCACCTGCTTCCTTGCACAAACAGTATGTACAGGATTTCCAAGGTTTGTAATATAGGAGAGATGTGGAACCAATTCCACCAGACAGTGCCAGTTACTGTGAGCAGGGACACACTGAGGTGGTCAGATCACTCCAATATGAATCAGACAGAATTAAGCTACGATGAGGTGAACCATGATTGAGTGTTGATCTGAAGCAGCTGGGCGCCTTGGAATGCATCCACGCTAAACCACGAAAGACAGATTGTAGAACAGTCACAGTCACATATACGTACACCGCAACCTCCCACACATACTGGTTGAAATACACACCTTACACACTAATAATGAAGATATAAGCACAGATAGACATACATCTGCATTGAGTTATGTGAATGTATGCATACAGACATAATTACACTCCAAAACAAAGTATACGTGGAATGACAAACCTCTTCTGACACACATGTATCTGCTTGTGTGCAAATACACCGATATACAGAGATTTATTGTCAGAGGTCCGACTCTGTGGACAGAATTGATTGCAGATGACACCTCTCTTCATGAATGCTTTGCGGCACATTCTTCCTACTTCCCTCAGAAACCCCCTTTTTCCATTCATGCTCTTGGTAACATTACTTCTCTTTAGGTTACAGAGCCTAATAGGAGGACGTCATACTCTGAAATGTTTTCCACATGCCTGTCGCATCTTCATTCAGATGTGTGAACAGGGTCAGGGGAGCAGCTGGTCACAGCTGCCTTCTGTGTATTTCATCCTTGATGAACTCTCAGTATCCAAAAGACATCTTGGCTCAACTAAAGGAGGAGCACACGGAGACAGCTTCTCAGCAGACCTGGAAAATGTAAACCGACAAGGCAAACAAATGACATTTACAAATGCTGAGAATGTTAATTAAATATTGTGTCTAGTACTGCAATGCCACAGCTAATGAAGACCTTTCAGTTAATGAGAAGTACAACATGATTATAGACATAGGAGTCCTCTGATCACTTGTCGGGGATTGCAGTATTTTCACACACACTCCAGCATTTTGTATTCCCTTGGTAGTTGTTACACTGGAATATAGTGATCAGTGCTGCCTGTTTTCCTACAGGGCAAAATAGTATGTTATAGAATTTATTTATATTGTTTGACGAAGGTCAGGGGTCTAAAAAGAATCCGAAAATAATGACAGTTTTTGAGACATCATTTGACCAATTGTCATTCACAAAGAACTGAGAAAAAAATCCATATTGAATCAGTTATGGTAAACAAACAAAAAAAGAGAATATTTTGTACTTGCACATCTAAAAGGGCCAGCTTGTTTTGCAGTCCATATTTGGATTTGGAGCTATATTATCAAATGAGAGCCATTTTTTATGGTTCCATAATTAGCACACGTTTCTGCAGAGTACTTCAAGCTGAGGAGGGGAAGTCAGCTGTCATCCTTTGTGGACTCTAACTATGGAGGTAAGCAATACAAATGGGCTCTCTCTTATAATGAGATGTTAGCCCAAGTATCACATAGAGCTTTTAATCGTCCGTAACATGCTCTGTGGGAAGATAAAGTGAGATAACAAGCTAAGTGTTGGAGTTCAAAGGAAGTCTTACAGAGAGAATAACACTATGATGTTGGGTGTATATTTGTTGGCCCTTGCAGAATTAATCAGCACTGTTTATGATGTAAATAAGCAGTGAAATATCAAAATAATATGCACATGTTCACTACCATGTAGCTGTAAATTTGAAATATTTGTAAACGTTTTTAAGTTACTTAAAATTTAACATTGCCATAAATATTCTTATAATTTAGTCAAAGTATATTTTGAATGTTTGTAAGAAACTTAATCATTCACTATCTCTACTGTCAGTTTCCTCTCTGACACTGACACATGTGACGTTCATTCATGTACAGGTTTTTTACTTGGAAATAGGTTTTGTTTCAAAGCTAGAAATGCCAATATCGTGACAACACTAATTCAAGTACACCTTAAGGGGGAGTTCCGCTTCCTACGCTGTTTCCGCCCCATGTATTGACAATAAATTAATGGACTCTTGTAGCACTCAGCACTCAGCCAGTGAGTGGCACCTCATTGATTTCAAGGTGTACTCTTGCCCATATATGGCTTTCTGAATAACCCTTTAAGGTGCAGGAAGAGTGCTCAGACGAGCCCACCGCAAGGATGAAGCTCTGTCTGGATAAATATTTCAACACTTGGACTTTGCTTATTGATTGGGGCAGTAATTTCCACACATGCCACCCCGGGGAGACAGGCACTAATGATGCTGGTTCCACCAAGTCCAGCCAAGGCTTTCCCACAAAGACATACTCCCAAGTCCCGGGCCTGTGAATTATGGGATAAAACATTAACAGCTTTAGAAAGTGTTGCACATGTTTCTTTTTTTTTGCCATGAACAAAGTCTGGTGTCTCTTATCAGCAGGCCCCAACACGGGTAATGGCATCTTTGGTTTGAAGCCAAACTGCCTGGTGGAAGAAGATGTACTAAAAAAAAGTTTTCAACACTTTGAAAATAATTTCTCGACACTTCCTGAAGTGTAAAGTTGTGATTTTATAGTTTGAAAAACTCCAGTTGAAATTGTTAGAGTTATGTTCATTTAAAGCATTAAGGCACACAGCAGGATGAAACACTTCTTTCCTGCCTGCAATGGCAGCTCCGAAACTTCAACCATGCACCATCTCACATTAGGTAAATTCCTTCATTTCCTATTGTCTCAGAGCCTATGGCATTGCCAGTGCTGATGCATTTGCCCAAAGCACTCCAATGGCTTGTCACTTTTCTTGCCTCTGGCAGAAGAACCACTCTAAATCCCAGTTGTTTGTATGCATGTCTTCGCCAGTACCCCTCTAAAAGAGAGCCGTATTGGATTTGTGTGTCCCCCATGGGCTCCATAAAGAGTAAAATATCTCATGAAGACACTAGCCGCATGCTGCGAGGATAGCGGTTTAATATATGTTGCTGTGTCTCACATCCTCTGAGGTGATGAGGTGATGAGAGCTAGTTTCCCACCTGTGGGGCGACAGTAACAATTTGTGCTAACGCTAAGGCAAGTCAGCCCAGCCTCAGCAGCAGGAGAGCAGAGGGGGGGGCACTGCTGTTACTCAGACGTGCTAATTACCTCTCCGGTAAAGTGTACAGTGACTTCCCCCCTCTTCTCTTGGCCTGGCGCCTCACACCATCAACATAATGAGAACATAACTTTTTATTCTGAATACCTAAATATCTCCTTAAGTGATCGATAATGTGCATCATCATAAATCACGTCTGGGATTGCCTGAAATTATTCCAGAAGTCAATACTGTGCACCGCAGAAGACTGTTGAGAGCGACTAATGGTGAGATATAGCTGCCTTTGGGGAGATATGAGGGATATTCATGCATATGTATAGCGCAAAGTTTCTCACCCCCAAGCAGGAGTGAGACCAAGGTTGGCACTCGACAGGCACTTCTGGGCCCACTGTGTGGCATTGGGCCCAGCAGGAAGAGCAGTGTAACCTGTGTCTGGTGGTGAGCATGGCCATGAAAATGCACCATTAATTCTTAACGCAATTAAGCCAGCGTCGGGAAGAGAAATTAAGAGAGCTCCTTATTTAGAAGACGGAGAAGTCTTTTTAAAAAGGGCACTAATACTGTGATTACTCAGATTTGAGGGAAATAATTCACAAAGGGGCCAGATGGGAATAAAGTGAACTATCTTCATGCTTAGCTGGCATTTCATAAAAGTTTGTTCCTCCTTTTTTTGTTTTAATCTCACTTCGATAAGTTTCAGATAGTGAAGTTTGAATAGACAAGGCTTTATTCTTGTTGCTGGTGGTATCATTTTAAATATCCTGACTAAATGGGCACGAGAGTTTTGTGTAGCTAATCAAGTAATAAATAGCCCCAACTCCATGATGGTTTTTAAAGGCTTCTGGAGCATGCAGCTCCAGCTCTCCAGTAGCACCACATGCGATCAGCTGCAATCATTACTTGTTCCTTGGCGTTGAACAGGGATTACCCCACAGCAAGTCCTGGGCTGCCGGTTTGAATTATAAAAGGAAAAAACTAAAGATTCTACACAACAACAGCCTGCTGTAGATGTGATTACCCAAATGTATGCACATGTTTAAAAAATTTGTGTGTGTGTGTGTGCGTGCACATGTGCAATAAGTAAGAGAAGTGGAAGTCACAACAAATGTGTGATGAAGTATGCCATGTTCTTTTTTGTTTGTTTTGTTTTGTGTTGGGTTTTTTTTTGTCCAGAATAATATATAGATTTAACTACATTCATTAAGATGTCCTGTAGTAATTGTATATGTTTAATTTGTTTTCCTGTTTGCAGAAAAGAATTTAAATTCATTATCATTTGCTGCTTTATTAATCTTGACATAATTAATTATAAAGTGGCAAATGAATATATGTTGTTTAACAAACCTGCAACAGTGAAAAGTGATCTTTAAATACTTGTGTAATTTTGGTTTGCTGTCATGCTATCATTTGTTAGAATAATGAAATAGCACTTTCAGACAAATGTGTTTGATGACTCTTTTTTATCACACATCATCAACTTTCCTAATTAATCGTACTGACCGATTCTTCCACAAAAACAAATGAAAAAAAATCAGCATTCAACAGCAATGCCTCTTCTTTCATTTATTTGTTTATTCGTAGTTCATTAAGACTAATCCTTCTTTTACCTTTATTTCATTTTTATTTTTTGAGTATATAATTTAGTATTTGCAGGATATTTTTATTCATGACCATACTGTTCAAATCTGAAAAATCCCTTAAATTGTCAGGACAAGACAGCATGGCTGAGCAATGAGTAATTTCTGCTCCTTAGTATGCACATAGTATTGAGATGGACTTGGGAATACAGCTGTGGAGGCACCTGCAGATTCATTTGCAAGCTAGCATTCAAAATCTCTAAGGAATCATTTCAAGCTCCTGATTGGACACCTGTCAGCTCTTCCAATTCACCAGACATTATTAAATTGTAGCTAATGATTGGTAAATTTCAGCCAATCACATGGATTGACAAGAGGAGTCCATAAAGAGAGGAATTTGTGTCAGCGCTGCTGTGGAAAAGGTGAAAGCTCAGTAAATTAGTGTCTGTATGGATAATACATTTGATCCTGATTAGTGCATGCAAAATGTCAGCATATTTTGAGAAATGCTGACAACAAGCAGAACATCGTCTAAGAGCAGTCAAAAGTTTTGTATGTGTAAGTATTTCGTGGGCATATGGAAAATAGTTTGTGTGTGTGTGTGTGTGTGTGTGTGTGTGTGTGTGTGTGTGTGTGTGTGTATTACAGAGAGAGAGAGAGAGAGAGAGAGACAGCATGTGGTTGTATGTTGTGTACAAGGCCTTTGTGAAAGCATGTACTGTGAGTGTGCATGTCTGTGCATGCATGCAAGTGCGTGTATGTGTGTTTTCCTCCTGTCCCAGAGGGAGGGTGTGGAAAAACAGGCCCTTTTTGACAGGCTGGGACGCTTAGAGCTGTCAGCCCCCTCGCCAGGCCAGGGATGAGTAGTGAGAAAGAGAGAGGGTAAGGAAGTGATAGAGCGAGAGAAAAATGGCGAAAGAGAAAGGGAGAGGGAGGCAGAGACAGGGGATTGGGGAGCTTCATGTGTTTAGACTAATAGGAGGCCAGCGTTCAGCTTCTCCTCCAGCAAGAACAGACAGTTGAAATCTCTGGGCAGTTAGCACAGCGCTGCCTCTCAAAGATTTCCTGTCAGATCATGTCTATGAGAGGGGAAGAGGTTCTCAATAGCAAAGGGAGGAAAAAAGGGATGAAGGAGGAAAAAAAACAGCACCTGGAAAAATTGTCTGCCTTCATAAGACTTGGGCAGCTTGAATGGAGTTCTAAAGTTTGACTTGACAAGGCAAAAAGGTTCTGTCTCAGTATTTGATAATTTATATCAAAAAAGGTAGATTGATGCTGAGGCTGCCAAAACAATTAATAGCAAGAACATTGTGCTATTTGGAATTAATGAGATAACATGCAACTGCTTGGTGTGTTTAACCTCCTGGCCACTGGCAGAAGATGAATGAAATGTGTCTGCATGCAATAATTTTCATAGCTCTCACATCTTCATTATGTACAAAATTTAGAGTTACTGAGAGCAGAAATGAGCAGAAATGATGGAATTCAGAATTAATATGTATACAGTATGTCAGCGTGAAAAACAAATAAATTGAAACTGAAAGCTGCTACTATTTGGTTTCATAAATTAGTACATATAATTTGGCAAATAAATTAATTTTTATTACATTTAAATGCACACACCAACAGGTGGTTTCGGGTGGTGTAAACATGTCAGACTGTAAGCAAGAGGAATCTTTTTGTTATACGAACTGACAGACTTTACATGTTTGCTATTCAAAGAGAGATTTATACTGCTGTCCTAAAATATCAACAGCTCAACGAGAAGGTGTTTTAAAAGATAGAGATTGAGGTCATTTTGTATAACATTTAACAATGATTCACTTCTGCACAATGTTTAAAAGAAACATTATCTTTGGTTTGTTCTTTCTTCAGTAGTAGACTGGCATAATAAAAAACAAATTTGGCTGCAAGAGATGCTGACAACACTGACCTTAAGCCTTCTATGAAGTTTTTTTATGACTTCTAAATATTTAATTGTATTGTGTTCTGAAAATTATGCAAGACTCAAATATCAATTATAGCTCACAATGTGTACAACAGTGTTGACGTTCAGTGGTGACTCTCAGTTTTTAACTATGGACAATTTGGAAAGAGTTCCATGTTGTAGAACTGCAGAATAACATTAGTTAATGCAACAATAAAATGTCAACATTACCATTTATTGCTAATTGGATGTTTTATCTCCAGTTTTAAAATCTGGGGTTTTCTTATAATGAGTGGTTTGCTATGACTTGCCATTGCAAGGCATGAATGCAAATATCAACAAAGTGTGTCTTTTTTTCGTCAGAATGAGAAAAAGAGTGTGGCCATGATATCAGGCTGAATTAATTTTGAATGGGTGCAGTTGGCTTCATTTGTAGTCAACTCTCCGCCAAGGCTACACGAACAAATGCACTTCATCTAATTAGCAGTGCTCACAACAGAACATGTCACTGGGTATGTAAATAGGCAGGAAGACAACGTGTGCAGCACGTCAGACAGCTTAAATACATTGTTGACAGGGAGATGTGATTTGCAGATCACATAATACTTAGCATTAATTTGAGTCAATGTTAATCTGGTTTGGAGATTATAGTAAGCCAAAATAATGGCATCCATGTCCTTCACCCCTGACCATCAAATATCTTCCTAAAGTAAGAGTCATGCAGTCAGACCTCACTGTGGCTTGAGCAACAGTATACTTAATTACTGTACTGTAGTATACTGACTGCATACAAATCTTTGATTTAAATGTTTTCATCTGGCAGCTACTATCTGGAATATTAAACAGTACAAACAAGGTTTTATTGAAAGAGACATTAACTATTATAAAATTAAGTAAATGCATTACATTTTAAATTAGCCCTGACAAATAGTTAGTTTTGTGGAAACTGTGTGGCTAAATATCTCAAAATTCTCCTACCAGACATAGGAACCCTTAATTCCAGGTTCATCATTATTCCAGGAGGAAGAGCTCAACTATTAACACAATGTCAAAATGATGTGACTTGTAATGGGTGGTGACAATCATTTACTTCAATTCTTTTCTCCTTACAGAAATCTGGCATGATGACTGCTGTAGGAGAAGCCATAAAAGATAAATGTCCTGAAACAGAAAACAATTAACACACTGACCCACAACACTGACAGCCTGCCCAACTTGGCACAGACATGCTCTTTGGGCTGTCAAATCCTTAGTTTTCTGTTAGGATGTATAGGAACGTGTCTATGCTTATTGAATTGTTGAGGGGGTTCTTGCCTGCGGGTTAATACAACAATTTACTCTGGACTGGATGTGTTGCCATGATTTGTTTGGTGAGCATTGTCAGCCTGCAGGGTTTGGCCTGCTCCTGCTTCCCTGTTAAGTGGGAAGATGTAGTGATTTCCAGGGGAGCTCCATCATTTCCCTCCCACAGTAACTCTTCTTAATAAGTCAATGAAAATGAAAGATGGCTCAATGCATCATGAATTTATTTTTACGCATCCCCCTGACTCAGTTTTCATTTCTTTGTTTTTCTTCCCCTCAAGCCGCATGGCCAAATTCCACTTCTGCAGCTTCCTACATATCCAGTGTCAGATGCACTTAGTCTTAAACAACTTAGAGTGTTGTATTGGTACTCTCCATAAACACAATTTAGCTTTATTAAATGCATTAATATATAACATATTATAACATACATTTTAATATCTACCAAAACTGAGCATTACAGTGCTCACAGTACCTAACAAATAACAATAAATTATTACTGGCCATAATACAATTAAACATTTTCCTGGATATACTACATTTGTTCTCCAGGAGAAAAAAAACTGGCAGGTTCAGACTGTCATCTTATGGGAATACAACATATTATTTGATTTACAGCATGCTCTTGGTACCATCACATTCATCAATGTTTCCACCTGACACATTTTTGTTCACTTGCGACCTCCATCTCTGCACCTGTGCCATTTCTTTATGCCTCAAGTGTCAATGAAACTACGAGGGCATGGAGTATAATGAGATTTATATTTAGCTGTTTTCGATGTATTGCTTGCCTAAAGTTTGAGTGCATGCTGCAGTCTGTCAAAACAAAGACTTTTTCAAAGCTTTTTTCAAATAAGCCTGCTTCATACTAATTATTCATTGCTGTAGGGTTTTAGGTTTTGGACATGACAGGGATATTTAGAACAGAGAAAACCAGTGTGGCTTTATTTTATTTTGGGATTTTGGGAAATACTGCCAACATCTTCTGGAGTTCTATCACAAATCCTCATCTTCAATGATGGCATCAGAAAAAGATCAAGTTGAAGCAACACAATGTGCTGGTGAGCTTGAGAAGCCATAGATGTCATCTACCAAGTAGGTAGCTTCCCCTTCAGTTTAAGCTTTCCCTTTCATCAGGATAACCACTTTTTCACTGTTGTCTCTTGAACAGAAGCAGAAAAGACTGACGAAAGGAATGTCTTCTGGCAGGTGCGATTGTACTCCAACACAATGTTATCATTCGGACACAGTTTTGTTGAACATTTGGAGAAAATCATTTTGCTCGATCTTTGACTGTCTGCTAAGCTGTGAGGCAGCTGTTGGGGGACTCACCACCTGGTGAGCAGCTTTGAAGTACACTTTGAGGATTAAATTATTCATTCAGGAATGGCGACATGTATCCAGCTTGCCTTAGACTGTGGAGAAGATTTTGCCTCCTGCAGCTCAGCTTTACAGGACAGCCTTTTAGCACACACAGCTACATCCCTCTTCATGAAAATACAGACTTTTCACAAAGGTTCCAATTCTTTGTAGACAAGACTTAGTAATGAAAAGAAATGAGAACATAGTCTCCCACAGTCAAAAAGGAGATCATGATGATTAGTCGATATGATGACATCGTTAGAAATGTCATGACGTTTCATGATCTATGGCCTTTTCAGCATGTCTGCAGGATGTCCCAGATTTGAAAATGATTGTGTCCACCAGGAGGCTATGACTTTTAAAGGAATCCTGCTTCAATGAAAATTAAGTTGGATATCCAACTTTAAAAAAAAAATAAAAAAAATTTCAAATGTTATTTTGACTTTTAATGCAACTACAGCACTTTGGCGATAAATCCTAGTGTGTTAACAAAGGTTTGACACTACAAACAGAAAAAGTAATTTAGATTTTACTAATAATGTGGGTGATTGACAGCAAATTAAAATGGGTCTGGATTGTGACAAAGGGACCCCATGACATAAATAAATAAATAAAAAGAAAAATTATGCCATTACTGCTCGTTTGATGGTCTGCCCATCACAATCATTTATTTCTTTGTCAAAACAGTGTGTCTCTTTCAGTTAGCCTATATCTTTATCCAAAAAAGTGACTGTACAGTGTATATGTGTATAAGTTACTGTTGTTACTGAATAACATTAATAAAATAGTATATGTATAGGATATGTTGCTGCTTTTCCACAGTGGAACAACAGTCTCATTAGGAATTGTATAATTCAGTAAATCTCTCGTAAGCGCAACTTTAGTTCTGTGCAGCTGTGTATATTTCATCCGAATTTCTGCTTTTAGAAACCATAGAGGCCCCACTTTACAAATATATTACAGCCAAGAAAAGGAGGAAATGGTCTTGTTCAGAAAAAAGAATAAGAATGTTTTTATCTCCAGGGTTAGTTTGTTTAAACAATACACCCCGAAGGGCAAAAGGTGCATCTCTGAATTATTTTAATTAACAAGTTGTAAACAATTTTTTGGCTGTGATTATAATTTCTTGTGGGGTTATGTTTTGTGACAGACTTTCTTTCTTGTCTAAATTTAGAGTTAAATTTATATTTTAATGTTTTGCTTTTTCACATCAGCTGGAGAGATATCAGGCAGAGTAATATTATTACAGGTGTCATATAAAGTAGGCTATGTATACAAAATAGTTTTGCATTATATGTGCAAAACTAAAACACTTTTATTTATTAAAAAGGGAAAAAAGTACATTTATGCTGATAATATCTGAATCTGTTTGTCTAATGAAATAATGAATGGTACAAATACATTAGCTAATTATGACAGCATGCTGCATGTCTCTTTGAAGAAAATCAAGAAATGATAAACAGAAGGCACAGAACTTAATGTAAATAAGCTCTAATTGTTTCTCAGTGGAGCAGCTCTACATCAGCCAGAAAGAAAAGACAGCCGCTACACACACTATCCTACACATTGTGATGTCTCTGGAAATGAAGAGCATTCCCTCATTGTGTCAGGATTAACAATGTAACCTGTCAGAAAATTTTCTGCAGTTGATGTACAGTATGATTTACATCATGAATTTTTGTGAGGAAGTTCTGTGTTGCAGAGGCAGTTTTTCTCTGTACCGTTAACTGGTACCCAGGAGGAACACAATGAACATGCAGTAAGATACTGTATGATTTTATCTTTACTGACATGGGGGAGCAAATTATGATAAAGCCCTCAAGGCCTGCATGTTACAGAAAAGTGTGAACCCTGTGGTTATGTAATAATTGTCTAACCTGACTTAATACACCACAAATTTCACAATTCGTAGATCAAGCTGCAGCAGGAAATTTGCCAGTATTACTTGACCACCAGAACAAAGCATCTCCACCTTGTTAACCTCAGTCGTTTCTGAGACAGGGTTTAGTGCCTGCTGACTGGGTTTGTCCTCATGGGATATATTAGGCTGCATATGGTAGAGCCTATTATGTCATTTTCACTTTTCCCCCTTGCCCAACTTTTTAAACTTCCTCCTGAAACAGATACAAAACTTAATTTGATTCAGATTTTAGGCAGGACTGAGATGGTATCAGCTTCTTCTTTTATGTGGCTTCTAATATTAGTGCATCATACAGTGCACTGTAGATGTAGGACTTGCTGTATGTTACTGCTACTAAAACTGCACAGAGACTGACCAGTATCACTGCCGATATTTTCACAATGCCCCAGATCTCTTGTAGATACTATACTCTCTCAGGTATATGCAGCTTGAGGCTACTGCCATGTGACACAGATTCAATTATGTGCCATATTTAGACATGTTTTATACTGATTTGAGGGACAAAAGGAGATAATGGAGTCCCAGTATTCAGAGATCAAGCATGGCTGTAGTCAGAAAAGGAGATAATCTGGTTGAGTAAGCCTACAGTATACTATGTCTGTGGCTCTTAACAGCTCCAGACAGGTCTCAGTTTTTAGTAATTATATTAGACAGTCATAGTTAGCTGCCAACGTTTTCTTATTGAAGACAAACTGGGGCAGCCTTGCATCACAGGAGTCAAACACCACCTCTTGGCTGGTATTTCTGAATTGAGAGACTACTGGGAATGTCTGTTCTCCAACAACATTTATAGTCAGAGATGGACACACAAGGCACCATATGTTTCATGATTCCTGCAAGGCTTCCTGGGGAGAATAATTCAACTTGTCACATCTGCTCAAATACCAGTCCAGAAGGATTTATCTCTAATTCAAGTGGTTCCTAAACTGTTTGAATTAGGACCATGAAGGCTGTACTTTCCATTATAATCGTCTTATGTGTGGCCATCTGCACCACAGAAGACTTAATGTTGTTCCAAAGAGGAAGTGGCCAGCAGGACCTATGATTATTGTTAATGGGAAGTGTGGACATTTAAGTGAACCTGGTGAGGGTCAGACAAAATCTCTGAACTGGTGGTTATCCTGGAGATGGAGATAATGAATTATGCCATGGAAAGTATCTTCTTTTGGTCTGTCTGGTACAAACATACATTAAAAGTTCAAAAGTATGTGGAACATGTGATTATATGATTTTTTTTTTTCTCAGGAAGTAGGGAAACTTTTTTTTCTCAGTTAAAGTGATACTGGCGGACAGCTGGACAGCTACAAAAATGCAACTGCAAAGGCAAGAACACATTCAGGACTATCCAATAACCATGTGAAAAAAGAGAGTGCAAAGGAATAGATTGAAAACTCTCACTGATGAAGCAGCGCACACAATTAAATAAATTATCCTTGAATAATTTATCATGATTTCTAAATGATCAAGATGTATTTGTCTAAAGTGTATTTGTCTGTGTGACTAAACATATTTGTTTGGAAATGTAGAAAAAAAGTAGAAATAGGCGTGATTTATTACTTTATTACTTATTATAACTAGATAGCCACAAAAAAAAGTTTTAGTGTTCTATAAATGAACTAAAAACTGGTCCAGCAAGGCAATAAACATCAAGTAAAAAAATATATTAATTATTAATTACGTTAATTACTGTATTAATTGTATATATGGGTCCAATCAAGTGTTTTTGGAGGTGGGGAGGGTTCAGTGTGTAATTTCATTCACTCACGTGATAATCAACGTGACAGGAAGTTGCGCCCTAATTGGCCTTGTTACCTGTTTGCCATCATAAAATATAGGCCTACTACGAAAAATAAGTACATTTCACAAAGACCAGCTAAGTGTGTACACAGCAGAAAGGAGGCCAGATGATATTACGCTGGGAGAGCGACTGTAGGAGCAACATATGAGGAAATTGTCCTCTACAGGTGACAAGAAAGCCAATTAACACCAACACCTCAGCGTTAGCGTCGTTCTCTTGAAGCCTGTGGACCTTCTCCTGCTGCTATACCCGACTGTCTCCGGATAATTTGGATGTGGACAAACTAAACGAACTTTACGGGATTTACGCAGTCGATTTTACAAATAAAAATCAATCATTTGTGCGTTCGTAATGTACGTACGGACCGTTACTGGTATTCAGACGATGGATATTATTTTCATGGATGAAGTAGTTGACCAAAAGTTTTTTGTTTTTTTTTTGGCAAACATTTTCACACTGAAGGCCCAGTTGGCACGGCTGGATTTCAGATGCCTTACCTGCAAATACTGACTGGAACCGCTTGCAGCTGTTTTAATGGTGAGTCATTTTTATTTTATTGCTGTTGTTGTGCTGAAGATTATAATTCGAGCATCAGACACATCTGCACCCGTCAGCATTACGGTACAATTACAACATGATTGTTTGTGTCCATTATGTTGGATGTTAGATTTAATAATAGGGTCTTTGATGATTTAATCGTGCATTCATTGTGCATAGCATTGTGGTTATGTCTTTTTGTCAACAAACTATCTACAGTAAAAACCCTTTAGCCAAAATGTTGCACTGGCACAGCTGTTTCTGCGTTAACTCTGCTGGTTGCAGCTTTGACTGTTGAGCCAAAACAAAAACGGGAGCAGTATTAACGTGGGATCTGGTTTGGTTCAGCAAAATGCAGAGAAATTTTTTTGGTTTATGGTGGTTTAGTTGACAAAACTTTTGGTGTTTTTAATAATGCACTGTCAACAGACCTTAGCAGGGTGGGGTTTGGTTGCTGATAGATGCTGACTTTACCATGAATTATTTTGTTTCTGTGAACTGAATGAGTCAATTAATTCCAGAAAAGTAGCACAGAGTCTAGCGAGATTTTAATTTCACCAGACACACTGTTGAAAAGAAAATCCCTATTTTCTCGCTTTTCTGTGCAGTTATCCCTCTGCTGCTCTTATTCTAGTTCTCAGCCTGTAAGCTGGCACAGATTAGTTGACTTATTCATTACAGAGGGTGTCTGTTGTGGATTGCTCAGCTTATCCAGTGTGATTAATGTTGAGTTTGTGTAACTACCAAAGCAAATACAGATTGGTCTTTTAAAGGGTCTTTTCCACTCAGGGATGCATTGGAGAGATATAGTTACAATATGTTACACGCTGTGTGCTGTTTACAGTTTGTCTGTTAATGTTTTGTCCATGAACGGATGAAGCCACTAAGGTCCCAATTATTATTGGATTCTTCTGTTACTGCAGCTTCACTATGGTTCCGTCCCAAGAGAAACTGAATAATTCAAGTTTCTTTTTACAGCTCTTTAGCATTACAAGAAACCGCACAGTAATATTAAAATATATTAATTTGGTCATCTTGAGAAAGACTTGCAGATGGATTTTACACTAACTATCACTTTGTGTATATATAAACAATGCAAAGGGTTTCAGTCCATGAAGATTTTTGCCTCTGGTTGGTTTGTTTCTGCCAACACTGGTTTGATTTATTCATTGTTGATACAAAATATGCAGGTGAGGTCTGCTGATTCTCCAGTATGTTTAAATTTGTTGTAAAACCGAGACTTACACACACATTCGCAGTTAAAATCTTCTATTTTGTGACATGGATGTATCACTTGTAATTCTCTTCTACATTGTGTGTGTGTGTGTGTACACATGTTTTGCTTGTCTATGGGCACACTCTTGCTGGTGTGTGCACATTCATGAATACGCACATATGTATGCACATGAAGCCTCTACAGTGTTTCAGCTCAGTGTTAGCATTGGACATGGGCAATTCCCTGAGGCAAAGATCCGCTCTCCACCCAAACAATGAGGTGCAGCTTTTGCTCTCTCGGTGAATGAGGGGAAGCAAGCCCGTTCAGGAGGTCAGCTCCAAGCTGTTGACATTGCTCCCTGGTTGCCTGTAGTTCTGGGCAGAGCCTCATTATCACATGGTCTGCTTGGAAGAGAGTGGGCTTCGTTAGGAAGCAGCTGTCACTGCTGAGGGGGCGAAGGCAAAGGGAAAGAGCAGATAAAGTAGAGCCTACTCTGTGGTCCATTCACAGTGGCGCTTAAGGGCCAGTTGGCTGCAGCGTTATAGTCTGCTTCTGTGTGCGCGTGTGCAGTTCTAGTGAGTGTGTGTGTGTGTGTCTATGCATGTGAGTGTGATGTTAATCCTGCAACAAGTACTGCAGTAGTTTCACTTGTTACAAGTCTTGTCAGTATTTTATTTCTGTCATAGACCCACTGCCTGCTGGAATAAGAATTAGCTGTTTTAAAAATCTATACATCAATAAAAAATGTACTGTATAATTTCTGTAATACATTATTAGAAGCCCTTGACATGCATACATTGTTTACACTAAAACATACAGTATGCTGCATAGGGATTATACATATTTTGATGTCAAAGGACAAGGGATAAAGAATAAATATAGAATAAAGACTACTATAATTGATCCAGTGTGAATTATATCCTCAGGTACATTTGTGGTATAATTGCTTGACTTGAAACTCGCTCATCTGTGCCAGATTTCAAAACATCTCAAAGAGGAAAAACTTATTGAAAGACCTTTAAGTAAGCAAGCAGAAGAAAATTACAATAAAAGGATATATTGGAGGCACGGACTGAGGAAGAAAAATAATTACAAATGCAGAAAGTAATTTTTCAAGCATTATGAAAAACAAGATGAAATGTATAGTGGAGGTCTGCAGCATGTGTCAGGTTTCATGTCTGCCACACTCGATCAGTGACCGGAGCTAATGAGATGCTACATGCTGCCTGGGACTTGAGCTGGAAAACTGCTGTTCTGGTGCACATTAGAATCTGGGGAATTCCAAAAATCTAGCATCTGGTGAAAAACAGAGCAACCCTCTGTGGCACAGCGGTCATTAACTTCTGGGATTTACTGAGATACGATACCCTGTTGAGAAAAAGTTTCCACACTGATGAGAACAGTTCTTCCAACTTTACCAATTTTCTGCCCAGCGGAAGCAACACGAGTCAGGAAAAGAAGCTGCCTTTGCCTTTCTATTAGAAAATGTAATGGATATTAAATGATGACAGATGTAGTCAAAGAAGTATGTGTGCCACATTGGAGCAGATTAACAGATCAGCAAGTTGTAGAAAAAGTAAAATGACTGATAGGATGTTGCTTAGGGATGTTGAGGTACGATATCCTACATAAAATAATAGTTTAAAAAGGAACTTGTCAGCATGTGGACAGAGCTAATTTGACATGCAGTGCTTGTACAGCATCTATTTGGTTGTCTGTTTATTCAGTTGTGCGTTATACAAAACAAACAACAAAAAAAACACACTTAATTAAATTAATTTTAGAGCATTTTTCCCTAGAGAGCAGAAAGTAGGTAGAATGAATGCACTTTTTTTTCTGTGCTTGAGTGGTCCCAGTGGGAATCAGACCTCTACGTCTAGTACAGTTTGCAGTGTACTCCACCTACTGATGTATGCAGAACCACACTGACATTACCAGTTTTCTGTCTGAGTCAGGATTGACACGTGTCATGAAACATACTGCTTAAACAGAAGAGTCAGACATGTCTGAAAATACTTTTAAAAACTTCTATAAAACTTGTATTCAGTGACAATAGAGATGCATTGTTAAAACCTAAACTAAATTCTTATTCTCTATAGAATATTAATTTGCAACTGTGTTGATTACTAAAAAGGAAAACTTAATTTAATTTTCCAGAATAAATAAAGAAGTCACTGCTTCTAGTTTCTCAAGTGTGAGATCATTTGAAACTGACTTTGCTCTGGTAGAAAAGACACAAGCCATTTGATGATATCACCTTGGCCTCTGTGAAAGTGTAATGGCCATTTTTCATGATTTCCTGAGATTTTAGAGACAAAACACTTAAATTGATGAGTCTAGAAAATAATGAGCATATTAATCGACAGTGAAAGTAACTGTTAGTTTTAGCCCTTATTAAAACCACATTCTTGGATGTGATCAATTTTGGTGACATTTAGAAATTAATATTCTGCCAGAGACTGTCAAATTGAATCCTATCCTGCTCCAATGCCACAAAAACCTAAAAGCAACTCCACAAACAGTTATTTCTATGCCCTACTCAAAATAAAGTAAGTTATTTCCCTCAATTTAACTGTTGTGATCACACAATTTCACTTGAGTTGTCATGATGCTAGTAGATTAAAGCTCACCCAGGGCCTCACCCAGTCACCAAAAACACAGCTCTGACTTGATAACATTTCAACTAAGGTAATCCCTCAGAAGATAACAACTGGCCCAGGAAACATTCACCATTGTTTTAAGTCTGCAAGACCAGTTGCTCAGTCACTGAACTACTGCTGCTCAATCGATGGGGATCTTTAATAGCAATTTCCAGGCACCCCGACGCTATTGATTTTAGTCGACAAACATTTCACTTTGATCATTATGATCCCAGGCTTGCAGCACACTTCCTGGGGCTTCTCCTCATGAGAGGCTTACAATTGGTCTTCAAATGGCAATCTAGTGATGGCTGCCACATTGACTGTCCATCCACAGCAGTGGTAGAAGCTGAATTGTATTTGACAAAAAGAAATACACAAACAAGTTAACATTCATGAAAAATCGAGTGTTTAGTGGCATTTTTTTATGTGTATCTAAAATTAATCTTTTCTTCTCACTGCGTTCTCAAAACTTGTTGCCAGTTTGAACAAGTTTTCTTTCCCCTTCCTGTTCCTCAAAATGGCTCATTAGTGTCCAGTTCTCCCATTGGTTAGCCTTATTGTCCAGCAAACCAATATTATATGATGAGTTGAAGAACACAGAAGGAGCTTTGGAGACTAATTATAAGTCCTCAAACTTAAAAATCTGTTCAAAGTCTTGTTGTTGTCAACCCAGCGGTAGTGACCCTGGGTCTCATTTAATGTTTCTAAGTATCTATTAATGTTCTTTGGGTTTTTCTTAGAACTGGGGGAGGCACAGGAATGGTGGCTGATGGATGAGAAACATTAGATGCCCGGCAGGCACTGAACTCTAATATAATGCAGTCATATGGCTATTTTTTTCTTTGGTGTACTTCATTACATTTCTGTTTGGTGGAATATGTTTCTGTTTAAATAATTTATTGTTCCCTTTCTACCAGGTTTCTCTCAAAAATCAATCGGTGGCTGTCTTCCCAGAGATAAGCATGCCTTATTAATGTTAGATCTTTATCGTGCCAGGAGGACCACCAGTACTGCTGCTCAGTCTGCTGATAATTGACATTTTCTCTAAATGAGGGTATTTATCATCCTATCATTGTCCGTGGGAGGCCCCACATCTGACCATACACATACAGTATTCTGAGAAAGAAGCTGGGATTTTGCGTTTTGTGTCCAGTGTACCATGCAGTATTCATGTTTCCTCATGATAGGAAAAAGTTTGTTTCTGAAGCGAGAGAAGAAGGATTTCCATTGCAAAGCAAAGTATTGAGCAGAATAATAAAGACTGAATGTGAGCTTTAGAAAAGGTGATATGCACAAAGTGACCTTTAAATCTCGTTCTTCTTTGAATGACTTGGGAGGTGCCTTTCAGCCACACTTAAGTACACATAGAGCAATGCTTTCAATATAGCTCCTCGAGAGGACACTGGATATTGGAAGCATCCACAGCAGTTGTCAGTGATAATGGTATACAGACCAGTGGACCAGTGACAGGGCAATGTCACTTTCACCATCAGAATTAGCATTTATATTACATAATTGGAAGATTAGGGCCTTGAGTTGCCTTAGTCTGTGCAGATGTAATGATATAGATTTAGATGGAGGTACCAAATTATGTGAAATGTGCCTTGTAGTTAAGTGTTTGTTTGTTAAGCCCTATAAACAATGAGGGAACACTATATAGGGGGTTCATTTTAAGCATTGATGATAACTTTGATATCAATGTGATGAGAGGGAAAAGGATCAGAATGTTAAAAAGAAAGCTTTCTCAGACAAATTGGTTTAATAGTATAATAGTGTTACTATTGTCAGTACAGTAGCAGGAGTGGCCCTTAAATAGGACAAAGTGCAGTGTTTGAGGGAAGAAGCACTCTAATGTTGTTGCTAATCAAATTCAGGACATATGCCAGCTTAGTCATTAATTTTACACTGTTTGGCTGCCATTGTCAGTGTCACATGATATTAGATGTAACACAGCCAAACGAAAAGCTGAGGAGTAAGATGTGATATATTACTGAAATAAATCTTATTGGGGAAATGCATTTTGAATTACATCACTGTAACGGCATTTGACACACTTCATTTCATTCTCATCTGTCAAGTTTAGCATCAGATGATGGTAGATGTGCATGGCTTAATGGAGGAGACGTGACAACTTGTAAAGTTAGAATACTGTCTGAGTGACTCTAGGTCACTACTTTTTTTTTCAGGATAGAATGCAGCTCTCGTTTACCCTCTTTGTGGTCAGAGAATTAGTTAAACAACTAAAATAATGCAATTAAAATGAACTAATTTAATCAAGCATACTATAGACTCCCTGTAGTTGAGATTAGGAATGGGTGATATGAATAAAATTCTTATGTTTTATAAATTTGTATAGTGATATACTATACAGAATAATAATGTAGACCATTGTCTGGGCAATCAATTGGGAAACAACAAAAAAAAGTCTTAACATTGTTTTGTTAACTGTTTTTGAAATTAGTTTCCATTTGAATCACTATCCCCCTTTAAAAATGAACCTGCCATCTACAGAAAACTAATCGTTTATTAAATCTCTAGTCTCTACTAACTTAATGTGACAACTGTGTTGACGCTTTGTGTGTATTTTTACAAAAAATACAAATATCAACTTGCCTTTGGGTGTTAACTGTTTTGTTTTTTTTTTTATTCAGATTTTATTTGCTTATCTATTCATTTTTTGTGTTATTGCCAAAGCTTTTGAAAATTGTTCAGTACTTTGGTCGGTTTCAGTTGTATTTTGATGTGCAGTGCAAATAAAGTTGATTTGATTTAACCAAACTTCAGCAACAGCAAGTCTCTTCAAAATCCACAGGCAGCAGGAATCACACAGGTGTCAAGGAGCTCACAAGGCTAACAAGCGCCGAGTCTCCTGTTGGCATTTTTGATGTACAAGCTAAAGCTCAGTATCTTTGGAAAGTATCGAGGCACATCACATACAGCTCAGCACATGGTCAAGTAAAGTAATGAGGGAGAGCAGACAGTAGTCTGTGCATCTGGGAGACTTTTGCTAACCTTTGGTCGATGCAAAAGTGCGATAGTTTACTACTGTTTTAGTGATTAATAAAAACTGAAATTACCACGAATCCAGTAACTATTTCATCCAACTCTAATGGGGTGCTTAAAACCTGCTTTCTTCACTCTCAAAGGAAATTTCAACATGTCAGGTTGCAGATTTCTTGCTTGTCACAATCCATCAGAGGTTGCCCAAAGAAGAGCTGTACAAACTAAACTTGCTCTAACAAGTTGAGTGTTTTTTTTTATCAGAGATCCCATGTAAAGGTAGTGGAATTGCAAGGCCAGTTCATTTGTGTTTGCTGTACTCTCAAGGCATTTGGGTTTATGAAAGATAAAAAAAGCTAAATATGAGAGCTTTTATTTATATTATAAATTTACACCTAGATGGATTAAGCAACCCATACACTTTTGTATCAGATCACCCAAATTTTAGGTGAGCAAATGTCAAATGTATTGGAACATTTGTTGGTAAAATATGATAAATTGAATGAAAAGAAGTTGAGTGAAAGACTTGAAAAGATATACAGAGGCATACCACAAGATGCAAACCCCTCATCAGCTGTAAGAGTCATAAAGCCAGGTTGAAATTTGCAGAAACTTAGAGGTGAGCCATGAGAGTTCTGGAACAGTGTTTATGGACTAATGAGAGGTAGAATACCTTGTACCAAAGTGATATAAAGACAGTTATGTAGAAAAAGAAGAAATCTGTTTATGAGCCAAACCATACAGGAAAAATGTACACTGCCAATTTACACAGAACACTAACTTGGAGAAGCCACATTATGCAGCAATCCAAAACATACTGTAAACTCAACAAAGGTCTTCATCAGAGGAAAATATGGAAGGTTTTAGACTGGTCACATCAATGAGTAGGCTTTAACCCAAGCGAACATGCATTTCACCCACTAAAGAGGAGAGTGAAGGCTGAAAACCCCCAATCCCCTTGGGGATGAATAAAGTATCTGTCTGTAACAAACAACAACAGCTAAACATCAGAAGGAGAAACTAACAATTTCATTTAATGTTGCCAGCGAGTCACAGGCTTGATACAGTTATTGCAAAAAAGGAATTACTTAAAATTTACTTTAAAACTGGTTGGCCACGACATTCAATTCAATTCAGTTTTATTTATATAGTGCCAATTCACAACAAAAGTCATCTCGAGGCACTTTACACTATAAGGTTTAAGACCTTATAGAATATAGGTAAATATAGGATAATGTGGAAAACCCAACAGTCCCATTTGAGCAAGCACTGAGGTGACAGTGGAGAGGGAAAACTCCCTCTAACGGAAGAGAGAACCAGGCTCAAGGTGGGCGGCCATCTGCCTCGACCGGTTGGGGTAAGTGGAAAGAGGAGAGAGAAAAGGCCAGCAGCAGCACACTGGAATTCATACAGCTCCGAGATGGGGATTCCTGCAGAGAGGTACAGAGAGAGGGGGACAAAGAGGAAGAAGCAGAACTACGG
>JAUBNQ010000020.1:13681249-13691525 GCA_032353495.1 Ctenopoma kingsleyae | reverse complement strand
CTTTTGATAAGTCTAAAAAACAAAAAAAAAGTTCTAGGCATACAAAATACATTACTTTTCTTCTTTTGCTCACAACCTGCACTGTGTTGGTATAGAGTAGATTAAAAAGAAATTCTGATACGGTCTAGTTTTTTTTTCAAACCAAATTTAAAACAGGATAATATAGATTGAACTGAACGGAGCTCATGCATAGCCCTGAGTTCTACTGTTGTTTTTCTTCGATTTGATTTCACCAAACGTTTAAGTGATCACTGATCACGATCATTCAGGATTTTCTTCCGGCCACATTTCTTCCTCTAAGACAATGGGTCCCCACTGTCCTTCCAGTTTTCAATAATGTATTGGACAGTTCTCAACCCAATTTTAGTAGTTTCTGCAATCTCCTTAGATGTTTTCTCTTCTGTCTCTCTGCTTGATGCATGCCAATGATTTGACCCTTCTCAAACAGACTAACATTTTTCCACGACCACGAGATGTGTCTTTCGACATGGTTGTTTAAGAAATGAGAAGCAAGTCATTGCACCAGTTGGTGTTAAATAACTCGATGCCAGCTGAAAGATAATCGCCCATGCAGTAATTATCCAAAAGGAGGCTCGTACCCATTTGCTTAGTTAAATCCAGGTGGCGACTTTTTTTTTTGGCCAGGCAGTGTATTTCTTTTATATAAGGGTTAAAGGAGATATCCTGGTCAAAGGTGACTCCAAGATTCCTCATCGTATTACTCGAGACCAGAGCTATGTCATCTAGGGTAGCAATATGATTAGATAAGGTGTCTGTGTGGTTTTGGGGCCCAAATATAATAACCTCTGTCTTGTCTGAATTAAGGAGTAGAAAATTACAGGACATCCAGGCCTTTATGTCTTTTAAACAAGCTAGAAGTCTGACTAATTGATTTGTTTCTCCTGGTTTCATGGATAAATATAGCTGGGTGTCATCCACATAACAATGGAAGTTTATAGTTTGTTTCCTTATAATATTGCCCAGTGGAGAGATGTATAAAGTGAAGAGAATCGGTCCAAGCACAGAGCCCTGTGGAACTCCATAACTAACTCTTGTGTGCATGGAGGACTTATCATTTATATGAACAAATTGGGTTCTATCTGATAGATAAGATTTAAACCAGCTTAGTGCTGTTCTTTTAATCCCAGTTCCAGTCTATATATTAAAATATTATGATCTATAGTGTTGAATGCAGCACTAAGTTCTAACAAGACAAGAATGGAGAGAAGTCCGTTGTCTGAAGCTAAAAGAAGATCGTTGGTGACTTTGACCAGTGCTGTTTCTGTACTATGATTTACTCTAAATCCTGACTGGAAATCTTCATACAGCTTGTTCCTGCGTAGGTGGTCACAAAGCTGCTTTGCAACAGTTTTTTTCAAGGACTTTAGAGAGAAAGGGTAAATTGGATATTGGTCTATAATTGGCTAAAATCCCTGAGTCAAGAGGAGGTTTTTTTCAGGAGAGGTTTAACTACAGCTACCTTAAAGACCTGTGGAACATAACCTGTTAATAGAGATATATTTATCTGCTCTAATATGGACGTACTGATCAAGGGTATGATATTCTTGAGCAGTCTAGTCAGGATGGGGTCAAGTAGTCAAGTAGATGGTTTTGCTGAATTAATTATTGAAATTAACTCTGTATGATCTAGAGGATGGAAGTATTCTAAGTAAGACTGAGGTCTTAAAAACAAGTCAGGAATTGCTGGACATGTTACGTCCATGCCAGTTGCAGGGAGGGTCTGATCAATTTTTTCTCTGATAGTTAGGATTTTACTTGTAAAGAAGTTCATAAAGTCTTTACTGCTAAGAGATAAGGGAATGCTCGGTTCAACAGAACTACGACTCCATGTCAGCCTGGCTACAGTGCTGAATAGAAACCTGGGGTTGTTCTTATTTGCCTCTATTAATGACGAATAGTATGTAGTTCTAGCTTTATGGAGGGCTTTTTTATACACTATTAAGCCGTCTTTCCAGGCTACGAAGGATTCACTTGAATTAGTGGAGCGCCACCTCCTTTCTAGCTTTTGTGACGTTTGCTTTAAGGTGCGAATATGTGAATTGTACCATGGAGCTAACCTCCTCTGATTAACTTTCTTCTTTTTCAGATGTGCAACAGCATTGAGTATGCAACATGTGCTCATTTAAAATGTGTGTGATCATACAAAAGGTGCTATGTTCTAGGTGTAAAAAACCTAAAATAAAAGCTGAAACTTTTGTTTCATAGCCATGTTTTTATCTTAAACTCAAATGTCTTCCATGTACAGCAAACATAAACCATAGCAAACCTTGTCATTGCAATTCTGTTGGTGGTGAATGCACATTGTAATGATTAAGATATTCTGTACACAAGCAAGGATGAAAAAGTTCAGTTTAATTCATCATCTGCTGCCGACAAGTACAGCTGTTGGATTTTGGGGTTGCTGACTGTCCTTTTTGCTACTCTGTGGTACATGGAACTGCAATGCTTAAACACCCTGCTATGGTTTCTTTCAACATCATAGTCATCGTTGTGTTAGACATTTAAAAACAATAAAATAAGTCTCATTGCATAATCAATATTACCTTACCCAGCATTCACAAACATTGTCATGACAGTGCATGTGTAAGAGGCTTGAAAAATTCTTTTTTTTTTCTGTCTGAAAAGAGATCATGGGCCCCTGATCTAAGACTTCATTAGCATTGCACTCATTATCTCAACAGTGTGAGAGAACTTATTTGTGTCTGCCCACTGTAACACTCATTTATCAAAACACAGCAATTCATACCAGCAGTGAAACTTTATTATATAGTATTAATTGATTATAATAAAACGCTAGGCCCAGCTACATGTGTTTGCCTACACATAGATCAAACATTCAACATCTGGCCTTCATTGACCTAATTATTGCAAGTAATGAGATGCTAATTTCAACACTCATACTGCATGCATGAGCGGCCAGATTCATGTGAAACAGAACTTTATGACAAAACTAATAAATAAAACATCTTACTGGTGGTAAACATTAAGAAACTGAGGGAAAGAAAACAAAATAGGGAACAACATGGAGCCCAGTGATTAACAGTTCTTTTACATAATCACGCCTGTGCCTGAAGGATGGTTTCTTTTGCCCCACTGTTTACTGGTTTATGAGGAGAGTGATGGGCCATTTCATTAGCTCAGCAGTAATTAATGCACAAAATTAAGCAGCCTTTGATCAATTGTAGGGGCCAGTGTTGTCAGAGCTTTCATTATTTAACTATGAAATCCACACTGAAGTACTGAAACAGTAATGCTAAAAAGTTAGAGTCTCAGCAAATTAGCATAAGATACAGCAGAATTAGTAACCATATCAGATTTTCATTAACATTGCCTTGTTTGGTTTCTGTGTGTCACCATAATGCACAATGTGCAGTTGTTAAGTCTGAGATTTGTGTCCTGGGAAATAAATTGGCTCAGTGCAGCAGTGTAAAAATTGGCTGTGATATCTTCCCAGTCTGCATTAAGAATAGATCTCTGGGGGCAATACCTCACAGCAAGATAAATGAGTTAACCAGCAACCTGTTATTTGTCAACACACATTGATGCTATAGTTTTGTTAGGTTTATCTACCTGTTGGTAAGGCACTGATAGCCACCCTTTATTTGTAATAGCTGCCATCTGTATTGGCATTCATATTATAGATGCAGTATAAAGGAATGGTAATAAAGATTAATGTTATCAAAACACAGAAAGACAGAGATCCTCAGACCACTCTCAGATAGCTTAATGAAAAGTCCCATAAACCTTGTCATGAGTATCGGTATTTGTCTCTCAGAGAGGAATTACCCTACACTAGCTTATTTTTAAAAGACATAAAGTAAGTTTGTCAAAGATGGTGACAACTTGATGATGATAAAACCATATACGGAACATTTGGTCTGGAAATGAAGTATAAATATTGATATGTATATTGTACAGTATATACAGTAGCTAAAACATGGATCATCATTTACACTAAAAGAGCTTGTGAAGCCAGGAAAATATACATGTTTCCAAGGTAAACAGAAACTCAAAAAACTCATTGCAGAGATGTTCACAGTTCTTGGTGTCACTGTGATCACAGTTTTTGCTGATAGTAAGAGGTGATGAAGAGGTGTTGCAGCTATTAAACCAAGTACTGTACTGTAAGCTGAACTTTATATTCCCTTATGTAGTATCAATGAAACTGCCAGCATTTATTCATCTGTGTTTTTCTCAGGATTTAAATAAAAAAGACAAATATCAGCCGTAACATATGTTCATCTTTCCCATTAAACCATACATAATCTTTAGAGTTAGTTTATCATTTACTTTATATTACATGGACTTGAGAACACTGTCTCCAGATGAATTCATATTGGTCACTTCACCTAAATGACCAACAATACAAAGAGAAAAGGTTCTTTCTCACTCACTTTAGTGGTATGGGCCCAGTTGTTATAGCTTCAGCTTCATTGGCCAATATTTTAGATATCTGCAGCTGAGATTTATGCCAAAGCTGGACAGACAAAACATGCATGGCTTGAAGCCATTAAAGAAAAGTAAGGAAAATATGTTTTTTGTCATTTGAGGTGAGGTTACCTTTATTGTTTGTATGAAAACAAATTTTATGTTTGTAAAGTATAAAGTAGTTCTTGATTTGGCAGGATTTTATATGATCAGCTATAAAGCATTTTTTTTAAATCACAGTACTCTTCTCTGGGTCACTGAAGTATTTGGCACTTGATCTCGAACTAGTGAGAGGGGGGGATTTGAATTGATGTGACTAATGTAAAACAAGGCCAACTGTCAGATGTAAACCAGTCACTGCTAGTGCACTTTTGCACACTCCATTTCCAAGGCATAATGATGCATAGCCATCACACTTAAGCCCAGTCTAGTCAGTGTAGTGCCTGCATATGGAAAAAGTGTCAGTTGCTGCAAAGGAAATTATGCAGTCCACTAGTTCCTTGTCTAGTGTGGCATCTCAGCTGCACAGTGCTTTCCCTGAAGAAGAGATGACGTGTTTATGAATTATTCCCCTGATGGGACGTATGTAAAGAACAATATTCGCGCTCTAATATTTCATAAAATGATATTAACTTTGATAGTTTGAACCCCTTTCCTAGTGGGTTGTTAAATAATAGTTCTGTATGGATGCAGAATATTTGAAATCAATCACACCATACATCATCTTAAAAGAAGCCATACTGGATGTTTTGAAAGCTTGCAGACCTGTAGTGTGAATGTTTGAGTACCACTGGAATAAGGAGAAACCTGACCCATAGGGTTGTTTTTCTTTTGTGACCAGCGATTGAACTTTCTAAAGCACCAGTATTTAACACGATTCACAAGTAGCAACCAGTTGAATGTTACATTTATTGATGTAAATGTAAAACTCTTAGTTATTAGACATCTTTAGAACTCAGCTCACACAATAGATATTAAGCAGATGTAATCATGTGAAAATACTGAGCAGTGAGAGTGTGCTAACAAGGTGTTATCCATAAACTGACACAAACGATCTAAGAATGAAAGCCTTCGTATATTCTGCAGTCTCACATGAATAACCATGGCTTTTCAAAAGAAGAGGAAAATAACCTGTAATAATTTGTCCCTCCAGTCGTGTAGAGATACTGCTGTGGTGTTCCTCTATTTGTCACTGTCAGCCTCCAGACTGAGGATATGAGAAGGCGGCAGAAAGAATGGGAACGGAGGGGGCTGTGGTGGTGGTGAGAGGAAGGGCAGTGTGAAGAAAACGCTGAAGTATGTGATTAAGAATAATGAGTAAAAAATTGCATAAAGCCTTCTCCCAAATCACATATCAACTCCACGCCTGGCATTATCCCTGAAGCATCTCATCAGTCCTGGAACAAGTCCCCATCGTTCTGCAATGCAAGTACACATGCGCGCCACCCACACACACATACACAACTATATCAGTCCATTAGCAGCGAACACATGAGCCAATGTTTTTCTCCCTTTCTCCTCCTCCTCCTCTGTTTTTTCTGTATCCATCGTTCTCTCAGTGGATCTACATTGTCTTGGGTTGTAAAAGCAGTGACAGGAACAAGACCTGTCAAGTTTTATATCAATGCAGTGACCTTCGTCCCTTGCTGCTGTTCCACCACTCCAGCAAACACAGCCAGGCTTACCCGTTATCTCCAAACCACTGTTTGGAGAGGCCTCCCTATCAGAACAGTGGGAAAACATCCAATGCATATCAATTTGAAGACTTTGATTTTTATTTGTTCTGCATTTGCTCTGTCTTGCTATGGTACACAGAAATGACAGCAGGGTGCACTGTATAAACTCTCAAACCACTTGATTCTTGTTGGACTTTGGTGGAGAAATTCAATCTGTAAATGTTGAATATGAGTCATTTCTCATTTAGCCCCCTCCCCCTTTTAACACAATGTATTATATGTACAACTGAGGGTTGAAAGAGCTTTCGCATTTTTTGGGGAGTACACATTAAGTGTGCTTCTGTTTTTTCTTTTGGTACTACTTTTAAACACAAAGCACTTTATGAACCTGTAATTGGTTAGTAAACTGACTTATCAAGGTGTGATGTTAGCAACTACACTGCTCAACTCATAATTCAGAAGTCTATATGGCCCCCGCTTGCCTGTATGCACTCCTGACAACGTATGGGCAAGCTCCTGATGAGTCAGCATGTCCTGTGGGATCTCCTTGCAGACCTGGAATGGGGCATCAGTGAACTGAAGGACAATGTGTGGTGGTATGGGTGGCATTGGATGCACTGATATATAATCTCCTGTATCACTTACCCACATCCAACGTTCATCGCAGTCTCTCTAGACTCTTTTGCCTGTCACGTGCTCACTGTGAAACTGCTCTCATCTGTGAAAGCAGGTAGACCAAAAGGTAGAGCTGACAATTCTGGTGTTTTCTGGCAAATGCCAGTCCAGCTGCACAGTGCTGTGCATGAGCATAGGTCACACTAGAGATGTTGGGCCCGCCAAGCACCCTTATGGAGTCTGTTTCTGACGGTTGGTCAGAACAGTAGCCTGCTGGAGGTCAATTGGTCAATTTGCAGAGCCCTCACAGTATTCCTTCTATTCCTCCTCACACAGGGGAGCAGATACTGATCCTGCTGCTGGGTAGTTGCCATTCTATAGCTGTGTCCACCTTTTTTGCCAAACGTCTGGTGTCTCCTTTCTGAGAAAGAAAATCTTGTTCTGGCTTGTTAAATGTTCCGTTATCTTTACTAATGGCTGTTATTTCTTGAGGTGCAGGTAGCATACAACTGGAAAGTGTTTGGTTGTGTGGTGGAAACAACTCCTCATGGTTTTTATTTGTAATCTGGAGAGATGAACTGAATAATCAGTTAACTGATTAGTTGACAGCCAGAAAATAAACCTGCAACTATTTTGACCAATAAGTTTTATAACCACAAGTCCAGTCACTCTATACTTCGGGAGGAGGTGGCGGTTGCATCGTACACTATACCTGGAGAACAAATACGTGGACAATAAAATTGACTGGACTACATACTCAACAGCACTGTAAGAAAAGCCCAGAACTGCCTGTATTTTTTGAGGTGACTCACATCCTTCAGTGTTTCCAGCACCGTGTTACTGATGTTCTGAGTCTGTAGTGACCAGTTTCATCATCTATGCTGTGGTCTACTGGGACAACAGCATGAAAGTGGCAGATCCTAACAAGCTGGACAAACTAGCAGGGTGGGCTCTGTTCTGGGTGTGAAGCTGGACCCTGTACATGTTGTAGCTGAGAGGAGGATGCTGTCCAAACTAATTTCAGTCCTGGACAATCCCTCTCACTCACTACAGTGTTCTGGCTGCACAGATGAACACATTGAGCAAGACACTGATCCATGTCAAGTGCTCCACAGAGGTGCCACAGGAGATCCTTTCTGCCAGTGGTCATCAAACTGTACAACTCCTCCCCTCTCAAGTTCAAGTTTATTATTATCATATGTACAAAGTACAGTGTAGAGAGCACAATGAAATGCTTACTTGAATACCATCTTTGCAGGCAGAACATAAAAGACATAAGACTGCCGTAACAAGATGCAACACTCCCTGTGAGGATGGACTCCACAGCACACCTGTAGAAACTAGTGAGGACAAAGGTGGACACCCTAGCCTTCTTTAGGCATCTGAGGAAGTGAAGTCGTTGGTGGCCTTTTTTGGTAACATCTGCTACGTTTTCTGAGGACTTGAGGTTGGCACTGAGGGTGACTCCAAGGAACCTGAAGCTGCTGACCCTCTCCACAGCATCTTCTCCGATGTAGATGGGGGGATGCTTCTTGATCAGCTTGGAGGGGATAACCGTGTTAAATGCGGAGCTGTGATCCACAATTAACACTCTGGCATAACAGTTCTTATTGTCCAGGTGAGCCAGGGAGGTGTGAATGGTGTGTGAAATGGCGTCTTCAGTGGATCTGTTGTGAAGGTATGCAAATTGCAGGGGGTCCAGAGTGGTCAGTGTTGAGCTCTTAATGTGTCCCATTACCAGCCTCTCAAAGCACTTCATTATGATGGAGGTTAGTGCCACCAACCGAAAGTCATTAAGGCAGCTGGGTTTGTTCTTGGGCACTGGAACAATGGTGGTGTTTTTGAAGCAGATGGGAACAGTTGAGCTCTACAGAGAGGTGTTTAAAATTGTCTGTAAAGACAGCAGACAACTGCTCACTGCACACCTTCAATACACGACCTGAAATTTCTTCTGGACCGGAAGCTTTGTGGGTATTGACTCTGTTAAAAATCTTTTTCATGTCCACAACCGACACGGTGAGAGTGGCGTCATGTGGTGCTGCCGGAGCTCGTTCTGGTGGATGTGGGTTTGCGAGCTCAAAGCGCACATAGAATGCATTCAGTTCATCTGGGAGTGATGGGCTGGCAGAAGTGAGTGTGTAGTTTTAGTTTGTAATCTGTCAGTGTCTGAATCCCCCTCCACATTTGACACGCGTCACGTGTGCAGCTAAACTGGGAGTCCACCTTACTGCTGATCGTACCTGCATTTCTTGAACAGGTCCCCGTCTCTGGACTGGAAAGCGCGGGTGCGCTCGCGGAGCTTACAGCGGACGTCAGCGTTGACCCAGGGTTTCTGATTGGGGAATGTCCGGATAGTTTTAGTGGGAATGCATTAAGGCAGGTCTTAATGAAATCGGTGACCACAGTGGTGTATTCGTCCAGGTCAGAGGATGGTTCTCTGAGCATGTCCCATTCCACACAGTCAAAGCAGCCCTGAAGCTTCTCCTCTGCCTCTCGTGTCCTGTGCTGCACCGTGCATGTCATTGGCTCCTTGCGCTTTAGCTTCTGCTTGTAGACAGGCAGCACCAGCACCGCATTGTAATCCGAGAGGCCCAGGTGCGCGTGAGACAGAGAGCAATATGCCCCCCGATGTTCTGTGTAGCGGTGGTTGAGCGTGTTGGCTCCCTGAGTGGGGCAAGAGACATGCTGGTGGTATTTCGGATACACACTTCTAAAATCCGCCCGGTTAAAGTCCCCAGAAACAATGAAGAGTCCGTCGGGATGCCCATTCTCGTTCTCATTCTCATGGCTAGTGATGAGTTGGTGGAGTTCACTTAGAGCCCACTGTGTGTTCCCCTGTGGTGGAATGTAAACCGCCGTCAGAAACACCGCGCTGAACTCTCTGGGCAGGTAGAATGGCCGGCACTTGATCAGCAGAAACTCCAGGTCCGGAGTGCAGTTCTGTGAAATTATTTCCACGTTGGTGCACCACGAGTTGTTGACGAGAAAGCACATGGCACCTCCTCGTTTCTTCCCCGATGTCTTTGTCCGGTCAGCACGGTAGATTGTGAACCCCTCTGGCTGGACTGCGTGGTCTGGAATGCTCACGGTCAGCCACGTCTCTGTGAAACAACAGAACAGTTCCTCAGCTCTCTTTGGAATTGAAGTCTTCCTCTGAGATCATCCAATTTGTTGTCCAGAGACTGGACGTTTGCCAGGAAAATGCTGGGCATCGGTGGTCGTAGTCTGCGGTGTTTCACTCTGACTTGTACACCAGCCCTGCGGCCCCGTCTTCGCTCACGCGTCCTCCGGTTGCTCCCAGTTGAGTCACGACGGCCAGTATGGTCGCAGGTGAGCAGCGATAGCACTTCAGGGTCTAAAACACCAGTTTTTGCATCTTCTCTGAGAGTTTCATCAATTATTAGTAGGGATGCACCGAATGTTCGGCAACCGAAATTATTCGGCCGAAAATAGCCAAAGAAAGCACTTTCGGTGTTCGGCCGAATAAGTAAAAAGGCCGAATAAATTTTGCCGAACATTGACGTTTTTAATGACGC
>JAUBNQ010000020.1:13665354-13681149 GCA_032353495.1 Ctenopoma kingsleyae | reverse complement strand
GGTTAATTATTGTAATGGTGAAAAAATTGGCAAAATAAATGGAAAAAAATGCGAAACACCGCGTTCGGTATTCGGCCATCGGCCTTCGGCCAAGCATTTCATTATTATTCGGCTTCGGCTTCGGCCAAGAATTTCATTTCGGTGCATCCCTAATTATTAGGAGTGTTTGTCTATCATACTTGGTTAAACTAAACACTGGCTGCAAAATAGACAGCAAAAACAAAACAAGTCTGCGAAGAGCGGCATTCAACACATCGCCAACGATAATCATTATTTATGTCATATTGACAAATATTTTTGTAACTTTTCTTTAATGATTAATTTAATTGTAATTTTAAAATATTAAATAACTTTTCCGTTTCATCTTTCTCTCACTCTCATTTAAACAAATCCCAAAATAAGAGTGCTCCAGCTTACTGGACAAACCAAGTAAAATTTAAGTGCAGTATTTGTACTTTTCCAGATATAAAGATAGTGTTTTTTTGGTTGTTTGTCTACGGCTTATTTGGTCTTACAGATTGTGAGCTTTGTGTCTTCCCAATAAAAGAACGTCCATGCCAATGACAAGTGATGTGTGTGGCTGTGATGTGCCTGTGAAACTGTGTTCATGACAGAGCATTTGAGCTAAGCAGACATTTTTTGACAGAGCACATTTTATTTTTAAACAAGTGAGCATCGCCCTATGTGCTGCTTCAACCTCTCACACCATGAGCCTTAAGCATGGCAATGTCCAACCTAGAATGCTGTCTGTGTGCAACAAGAATCATCATGTATGTAAATGTGATTGGCACAGAATCTGATATTTCAGACTGATCGGATGGTCACTGGTCATGGCTATGCTAGGCCAAGCTTAAAAATGGCCTATTCTGATCTCCAGGCGATTGATAGGTGCATCACTGCTTTTGACTGTTGCTCAGGTAAAACACATAATTTGAATATGTCACCTTGGGCTGTGGGACATCATATTGACCATTATTTCATGACTCTCAGTATTTTATAGATAAAGAGGCTAATGGGAACCATAATCTCATTGATTAATAATAGATATAATTGCAGTTACAATAAACACTGAAATATTACATCCATCATCTAAAGATAGTAATTTGAATCTGTATTGATTGAACGATTTTCTGATTGAAGCCTAAGTGAGTTGTGTGCAAGTGCTTAAATGCAAATCTCTCTTTTATACTGCATTCTGTCATTAAATTTGAAAATACTTGATACAGCCTCGTACTTAGTTGCACAGTTTCTAATTTGTAGCTTTCTCGGTATTTAGTATAGCATTATGCTAAGAGGAGAAGGCTTTTGTAGAAAAGGTGAGCATTTTAATTCAAATGAGAAGTTGGAGGTTTGGTGGTGATGAAGTCATATCACTGTGGAATAGTTAGTTTATTTTCTAGTCCATAAATAGTCCAAAAATCAGAGAAAAAATTATATTGCCTTTTTTTAGGCAACCATGATAATAATAACTTCCGGGTGGCCTACAAAAATACATCGTCCCTACGGCACTCTAAGCAGTAATGCATAAATATTATTTTAGACCTCTTCTGCTGTCAGCGAACAGTTTCAGCTGGTAGGGGATAAAAGCCATCTGTTAATAGACAGGTCAAATTGACTGCCTCTGGATAAAGGATCTAAACTATCTACTACCTGTGACACAGCTGAAGGTGCAATATGAAGAGCCTCATGGCAAAAAAGGCTCTGATATTTTAATTAAACTGCTGTCACTCTCCAGCACCAGTCAACTTCATGTTACAATGACATACATACATAAGGTTAAATAAGTGAGTAAAGGGATGTGAGGATGTTTTAACAACCTTGTGGGGAGTTCACAGCAGATGAGTGCCAATATGCAGTGTGAATTAAATTCATGTCTGGAAGTCATTATTGTGACACTTGGGCAAAGGATAATAAAGGGTGTAGGTCAGATGAAGCACATCTTCAACTCAGTAAAAAAGTGAAAGAAACTGGAATTATCTGATTTTGAGAGGTTTTTATGTTCTTGCTACATTGCAGAAATTTCTATACTTCAATTTTTCATTTTGTATCCATCCATCTCTTCTCTGCCCAAACCAAATCACCTAGGGAGGACACCACGTTTGGAGAGTGTGAGAGGACGACATAATATCTGTCAACTTCATCCTCTCTCTCCCTTGCTGTCAGTGAACACTGCATCCCGTCAACAGCTCTTTTAGAGGCCCTTCACCTTCTTCTTCTGTCACCTTCCATTTTATTTCAGTGGGATTTTCACACCCTAAGAGATGTCAGAAATCATCTTGGGTCTTTGTTTGCCCTACTTTGTTGGTCTATGTGGTCTTGGATTTGAGCTTAAATTAGGATTAAAGGACTTAACTTCATGACTTGTAATGCAACAACAAAAGTGTAACTGTACATTAGACTTCTTATTATAACACAGAGGATCAAATTCACTTAATAGATGAGGTGCTAATTAGGTTTTGTTCATTTTTGTATTGCTCCAACTGTGTGACTCAGTTGTTGCACATGTAGCACATTAGGTGCCAGCTTTCGCTTATACCGTTTTTACTGATCACTTTCACTGACAACCATACAGTTATTTTTTTCATTTTTGCTCAATATAATTAACACATTGACAAATTTTGTATACTGTACCAGTAATTATAAGAAACTGTATCATGGTCTTGCCATGTAATTGTAGGTAATTGTTTTACTCTGCTGGGCCTTTAGAATTGGCTTACAACTTTTTGCTACTATACAATGCTTATTAAAGCATTACTGTTTAATTTACAGTGGGTCATCCCTGAATCCCTCAGTTACTGGTGTAGCATCTTTTTCATTAACAGAGCCCTCTTCTAAAGGTATGTAAAATTACGACTCTAAGAGAAAAAACAAAATGTCCCTTGGGAATTAATGAGTGTCAATTGCTTTTGAGGCTTAAATGACTTGTCTACATAAGAACAGTTATATGCACATCTGTTGGAACAGATTTGTTCCTATTTTAATCTGTACAGCTGTGAACACAGGCCACATTTGAAGGTGCTGTAATTAAGAGAAGATTGTTTTAACTTAATGTTTAATACATACATCATCTTCTTCTTTTGACTGCTCCCTTTAGGGGTCGCCACAACGGATCATCTGCCTCCATCTCACCCTATCCCTAGCATCCTGTTCTGTCACACCAACCGTCTGCGTGTCCTCCTTCAGTACATCCATGAACCTCCTCTGAGGACTTCCTCTTTTCCTCCTGCCTGGCAGCTCCATACTCAACATCTTTATCCAATACATTCACTATCCCTCCTCTACACATGTCCAAACTATCTCAACCTTGCCTTACTAACTTTGTCTCCAGTCTAATACATATACTTTCCACAATAATACTGGTATAAACGTTTATGTGATTACAATCAAGGAAAGCCTACAGAGGGCTGAATAAGAGAAAGATCATTACGGAGCAATGCGTCTTTGCTATTAAATTAAAATTCACCTAAAGTCGGACTAAAAATGAAAGTAACACGAAAGTGACTCTTAAATATAAATAAGTTGCTTTCCACAGTGAATTTATTTTATTCAGACAGTTCATGCTGTGTATGCGCTGTCTCTTTCCACTCGTTTTTTCCTCACTCTTTGTGCTGCCAGTCTGGTCACAAACACAGCCCCCAAAGAAGCAGCATTTTATGTCACTATACAGTTAAAAACTGCGCCATGCTTCTAAAATAAGTCTGAGATAGAAGAGAAATCAATTGATTCATCACTTATTGCATGTACAGTATATGCAAATTTCCAGTAGCCAGGTTCCATAAATACATATAAACTCTGTTTCAACACCTGCTCAAGAAACCTGCTTTTTCTGAGTAACATGGTTACATAAGAGCATGTGAACACAGTGAAGAACAGTCACTTACTAGAAATAAAACATGGAAAATATCCTTCATTTTATTTTCACTAATAAATGTTCCTGCCTGCCTGCTGCAGTCTTGGAAAGAATTAGTTTTGTAATTTTATTCTATATTATTATAAATATGATTGTCACAAATCTTCTTGAAATATTGTGACTTGATTTTCAGTCTGTATTGCCCCTGTTTAGCATTTACTAGTCAAATTTCAGTAAAGATCATCATAGTTTTTTATGAATAAAGACATGGATACAATTTGAATACAAATAGAAAATTGATGGGAGGACAAAAATTATGACTCATGTTTGACCCAGTTGTGCAAATCTGCTAAACAAATGTTTTTAAAACTATAAACTTAAACTGTATATTACCACTGAGTAATTGACACACAGTTAAACTACTGACTAAACACATAACATCACGTTATACATATACACAAGGCCCAGCTTGCCAGGCGGGTCTTTTTATATAAACGTCGTTCTCTTATGATAGTGTAAACTGTGTGTTTAGAGCAGACGTGTTAATGTATTTTTCATTTGAAAAATGAATACTTTGTTTTCATATTTTCATCACATTTGATAGCCATTATTTGTCTAAATTATTTAAATGATCCTAAAATTGTAGGAGAAACAGTATTTTTATAGCTTTTCTCATTTTCTGTAATAGCAACAAAATGTCAACTTGAAAATTTGTGGTGCATGAAAATTTTATACAACAGAGAATGTGTGCTTTTTTTCTTTATTGTTAATAGGTTTTGTCACTTTTGTCAGTTTTGGTAATTAAAAGTCACTATAAATGCAATAATGAAGCTTTTCTTGGAACAGCCAATGGATTCTAGAGATCTAATTTAGCCAACATAATAAATGACAAAAAGGAGGATTTCTATTATTCAGTCTTTTGCTCTTACATGATTTATACAATGCAATAATAGTTTTTAAAAAGAAGTATTTTAATGTTATATCATTTATGAAATATAGAATATACTGTAGAAAAATATAGAAAATGTAGGAACGTGTCCTGTTCATGTCACCTTTTACTTGCACCTTGATAGAAATTCTAGCATAGTGTCATAGTGTGACAGGTCTAACTGTTAACATTTTCTTAGGGACTGAATAGATTGTAGTCAGCTCATAAGGCTGTTCTTAAAGCCACAGTCATCCAACAGAAACTGTTAAAATGGAAAGTAAGCTCTTCTTGCACATTATTTTCAAGAATTTTCTGGTTCCTTCTTACTCTCAAAGATGATTTCAACAATTGCATTTCCTGTAGTGCAAAGCTAGGAATACAGATCACAGTTAACAAGACAATTCTTTGAAATGGGATCGACTGAAAAATAATAAAAAATGTATAAAATCAAATCAGAAAACAATAGATTTAATCTTTTGTTTTAGGTTATGTATGTAGTTCATATCCTAAGAATTAAAAAAGATGTCAAGAGTCCATGTAATATTGTGTACTATATATGTAAAGTATGTTTTTCACCTTTTCTTTTGCATATGATTCTGCTTCAATCGGTGCTCCTGAATTGCAAATTTCATGGTTTTATGTGTGTCTGTGTGCAGGTATATTTTTGTGTGTATGCGGTAGCAAGCAATACATGTCAGCGTCTCAGACACTGACACTGTGGGTCTCTCGTAGTGTCAAGGTGTTCACGGCTGCTTGCATAATTGACTAGAAAGATTTTCCTTCACTGTAACACGAAGCAAGACAAGAAACTCAAACACCTCATAGAGTCAAACATGGAATGGACAAGTTTAGGTCACATTTTATCATGGTCCCAATAAAATACACCCACTCACATACACACAGGCTGCTTGCAGATAACTGGCTCCAATTGATTTTTACATCTGTGAAATTGCCACAGTTGTCCACTTTCTCAAAATGTAAATTTAGAGCTCTAAGACTGAATACAACATATAAGTAAACTAATCATGGGTTAAGAAAGTGTCGGGCTCATGGGAAGACACAAATATTAGAATAGCTGAGTGACATTGTGAACTAACATGTAGAGGCAAGGAACAAAAAGAAAGTTGGCAGCAGCTATTATCAACCCCCCAGGGAGAAACCATTGTGAGGTGTTCTTATAGGCACTATCAGATGCTGCGACTGGTGAGAGAGACAAATGGTGAGAAGACGTGGAAAATCCTGGAACAACTTGTAGAGGAGAAGAAATTTTCTTTTATATCTCTCATTTTTGCTTTGAACTTTTTATCCCATGTTTCACTGAATCCTCAAAATAGCAAATGCGATCTTTAGAAATAATTCTTTGTTCTTTTAAAAAGTTGTAATGGTTTTACGCTATTTGCGAAGGTTTGTAAGATAACCACAAACCTATTATTTCTACTCTGTTATATTTTAGAAGCTTTCATATTTTACTTTGTGTGTGTGTGCGTACATAAGCGTGTGTTGTAAAGCACAAACAGTTTAATCATGCCTGCAAACCCTAATGCAGCGTTTCAGAGCAGCCGCCCAGTGCACTAAGGCCTGTCTGGGGAGCCTGGACTCCCAACTGCGTCTCACATGAGCAGTCCAGTAAAATTAGTTGATGATTGATCCCACTCTAGTGGGAGTGGAATGTTTTTTCTTTTTCTTACTTCTAAATAGATATTGTATTCAAATAGAAGAACAACCATTGACTTTGTAATCCCTGTGCAACTGTAGCTGCTGAGCAGGAAAAGTCAAGTGTTGTATTTGTCTGTGTGCCACGCTTATCTCTGGAGTTCCCCACAGGCCTGGCTTGTCAATGTCTGTAGCTTCAAGCTACGCTTAGCTGTCTCTGATATTAAAGAGCACTATCTCTGAGGTGGCCATTTGGTGAGACAGGTTTCTTTTCATTCCATCAAAAACACACTTTGCCATATTATTGCGAGCATTTTTACCATGTCAAGCTGAATGCACTTTCACTAGAATATAACATTTGTGGTCTTTATCTCTTTGTATATGGATTCCACTCAATTCTCCTTTTGTGTAGCTTTATTAAAATATCCTTTATGTCAGCAGTATTGTAATAGACTGAATTGCATTATATTCTATTAATATTTAAACTATTAAAATAAATTTTTTTAGTGAAAGTGAATAAATGCATTCTTGAATAATTATCCTGATTATATTTAGTGCTGGCTGTAAAAGATTTTAATGAAGGGTTCTAATTATTTTGATGAAATGCAAAGGTTGTTTCAGTCTTTTGAAATCCTGCATTAAAATCAGCTGCCCTGCATGCACCAATTAAGCAGTAATTACAAAAGCATCCAGTTTTATCTCTACTTGCGTGAGTCTGGTGGTCTGTTATGTACTTATTAAAGTGAATTATCTCTGATAATCATTCTAATCGGGGTTCAGCTCATGTTAGCAGGCTTCCTGCTGGGTGCTAATGTCTAATTACACTGGAGCACGTCTTGATGGGAAGGGTGCCCCGCAGCCCTCCAGCTCGATGTTCTGCAATGCCTCTCTATCCTTGTCTAATCACACACTGGACTGTCAAGTGTACATCATGGACAATCACAAATGATAAGCGGTTGATCAAAGTATCCAGGAAAAAAAAAACCCTGATCAAAAGGACTGTGAGATGTGGAGAGGGTGTACATTCCTGTGAGATTATATTTTTCCCCTCAAGATGACCTTGATGCCCTGAAGATGAGTCATATACCAATGCTGCTGCTGCGGTGTGTGTCAAATAATCTATGTGTGCACATCTATGTATGTGCACATGGGACAGAGAGGGGCCAAGGGTAGTTGTTTGTCTGGGACATGTGCATAGATGCACACTCTCTATAGACATTTCGCTATGCTGTGCAGCTATAAAGAGAAGTTAAATAGTCTCATTTAGTTTAACAAATGCTGACTGATAAAAAAAAAAAAGTACAATGTTCCTAAAAGTAATGAGCACTGCAAAAAAAATTATTTACTTTAATATTTTAAGCAATCCATCATTACCATGACAGGCAGCTCACACATTCATGCAAATTAAAAATATTAAAAATATGAATTTTTATATAACAATCTTTTGTCAAGTGAAGTGATGTGTATTTCACCTAATGTTGTCTTTCATGAAAATAAATTGAGTGGAAATCCGCTTCCAAGGTTGGTCATTACCAGGGGTTGGTAGAGTGATTTCATGGCAGCAGATTGGAAAATGGCCCTTTGTAGCAACTCCATTTACATAGAGAAATGCTGATGGTTCACAATAACAAATGTGCCATAGTCGACAGAGAGCTCCTCTGCCCGTTGTCTTTCACTGACACTTGATAGTAGTGCATGTACAATTATGCATAATGCACTAATGGCGGTTTCTCATAACTGTCAGAGAAGCTGTGGGTAAAGTGTTTCCTTTGCAGACATCTTGATGCTAGGTCTACCGCCGGCACGTTTTGATTTCGCTGACGCCAGTACCCTTGACAACAAAATAGCATTGTATCAGCTAAACGTCCGCCTTGGCCATCCTTGCAAAGTTATTGGAAAGAAAGAAGTTTAAATTGCTTATTGAGAATGGAGTGTCACAAGTTTTCTGTGCTTATTTGACTGAAAAAGAATATCTAAATAGAAAGAAAATGATCACACTTCAAAATTTGGATGTTAAATGTTTGCAGTTATTAAACACAGTTCGTATTTAGTGGAGATTTAAATCCTTGTTTGACAAACTTAAAGGGTGATATTTCTAGAACAGCGGGGAGCGAAGCAGACATCAGCACAACATTAAAGTATTTATGGAGATATATATTTCATGCTGACTGGTCCTTAAGGACTACAGCAGGACACATTAATGGGGAGAAGCAACCATTACAACAACAAGCTGATGAAAAATTGATTATGTTTTCTTGCTTAACTCCGTTAACTATGTGAGAAGGTAATTAGCAACAACAGTTACAGTTTAAATTATACTGAATTGTTCAAAAATCGTGTCAGCAATAGAAACATGATCTGTTCAGTAGGTATAACGTACTCACAGTGTTCCCTGTGCAATATAATTACAACTATGAAATTATATAGCTAGAAATTATATAACTCATCATGGTCATTACTTGTAACTGTTTTAAAGATGCATTGTTGAATATCCATTACAAATTTAAAATGTGTGAGTAAATAGATTGAAGATCCTTAATGTACTACTTAAACCACTTTAAACCCAGTGGGAAAGGTGTTCCTACAGTGTTATTTGAAACAAGGAGAAAACATATATAATTTGATATATTTTGTGTTATGCATATTATATTATGTGTATATTATTTTTCATATTCACTGAGATTGGGAGCAATTTAGATATCTGCGATTTAAAGAGAGGATTAGCATTTTGTGCTGTCATTATTTTCTGTTTAGTTAGTGGCATTTTTACAAAATTAAAGCAAAGTGTATGTCACAAAGCGTAATTTTTAATGAACTATGACGTCCATCCTCACTCTCTAGTTCTGCTTTTCTGAATACGAGACCTTGTCTACATATAGAAAATGTCACGTCCTGTTTAGTCATAAAATCGAGTTACACTTAATTCAAAAGCTTAAAACCATCTGCCACACTTTCATGATTCCCAATAAAGAGGAATAAATAGCCAAAAAACAAAAAAAGTTTTGGTTGAGTGTGAAGGAATTCTTGTGACAATTTGAGTATTTTAATCACTGCCCCAGGAATTTACTTGCCACTGTCTCATGAAGTCAGCTGTCACACAAAGAATTCTCTGACTAGCACTGCCACAAAATCACTGAATTAGAAAGAGTAGTTCCACAGACTGTGGTCCTTAGAAGAAAATGTTATTTATTTATTCTGGACCTCTCTTTGACTCCATCTCCAAAATCATGCAGCAAAACTCTGGGGGTGTGATGTGTCTCAATAGTTTCCATTCCACAGTTGAAATGAATTTCTCTCAAGATTTATTGTTCACAGCTAATCACTTGTTACTTGGATCGAATGAGTACAGTAAGTCACACTTGCTTGCACTTTAGAGAAAAAGAAAATAACCACAGCTGAATCATTGCCTGGCATGAGGTGATTCTCTTGAAAGTGATTGGATTTCAGAGACCACCACCACCATCCCATATGTATACGCACCTCATTGCTTTTTAATTTAAGATTAACTTTACTTTTTCTGTACCCAACTCCAAAGACAAGGGTTTAGTGTGTACTCTCTTTGTCTGCCTGCTGTCTTTTTTTTCTTGCTCTCTCTCTAATATGTTTTGCTCGTTCAATGCCATCAGTTACATGTCTGCCAAGCATCACACGTCGTCAACTTGCTCCCAATGACATCCCACTGTTCTGACCATTGATTGGCAGGTCAAGCAGCGAGCGCAAGCAGGAAATCAATAGTAGAGGACCTCTAGACAGTACAGGGGGAGTCTTCAAGGAACTGGCCTGCTGGACACTGCCAATCACCAACCACAAAATGTAAGGCCAGCCAGCCATGAACAAAAGCTATCTCCAGGCAGAAACACCAGCTTGGATAGTAGATGGATTTATGTTTAGAAGTTTCTCTCATGCCCTGAGCAGAGGCAAGAAGAACTGGCAAAGTTTTCTGGAAATATATATGCATTACTTATGCTCATTCATATGCTAAAACTCAAGTGGGATCTAGGACCTTTGGGATTTGGCATTACCAAATGTAGGCTCTTTATCTTAACATGCAGTTGCACCAGGTCTGACAGTGTAAGCATGACAGAGCAAGCTTATTAGCATCTAGTCAGCCATTTCCAACCAGTGGAACACATAGGAGATGCAAGCAGTGTATACACAGCAACATATTCACCCTCTAGCCTCCTTAAAATATGGCCTGAGGGACCCTTGAGGCTTAGAGGAGTTATGCTTTGTCCTCCTTGGTGATGCTTTTCCCATTTTTCTGAGACATACTTTTGAATGCTGTTGGCGCATCACCAAAACAAACACTCAGCTGACACCGGTGACAATAATTCTGGAGCTGGTTCGAAAATAAAACCTGAAAAGGAAATGGGAAGACTGTAAATTTAGCACTGACACTCAGGACTGCCTCCTCGTCAGAAACAGTGTCGTAGCTTAGGCTCTCTGAGAACCAAAAGAAATATTTTTTTTACTTTCCCAGACAGCATGCACTTCTCTTGGAGACATATCTTCATAACCATGCACAGTTAAAGCCAAGATCACTTTGTACCTCCTCTTCTTGTCCTTCAGTTGCTGAGTGTTAGTTATGTTCCTCTACCCTTGCAGTTTTATCCTCACAATCAATGGCCTTTGAACCTGGTCATTTATCTCACTGGTCAAATTATATTGAGATGATTCATTGTGGCCAAAACTCAAGGATGTGAACTTGATAAATCAATAGAGCAAAGTACATCATATGTACAGATCTGGCAAATGTCAGAACATGTAATGCAAATGAACACAACAGGAACAAGTTTTTCTTTAAATTGACTTAAAGTTTAAGTCCATATATTCTTATGAATTTCTATAGTTACAAGCTGATGTGGTGTAGTAGCTGGAAAAAATATCAGCTTTTTTACAGATTTTAGTTTTAAGTTTTCATCATAAATATCGTTTTAGAAAAATGATCCAAAAGTATGTTTATACATAATTTTGCAGTTGGCAGATTTAATATGTTTGTTTGTTGGAAGGAATATTCGCTCCTTCAAAATAAGAATAGAAATGATATGACCTTGCTTCTGGGCCCTGGCAGTTGGTAAAACATTTGAACGTGTTTCAACTACTGTCAACTTGGGTCCCTGCCATGCACCTGCCTTTTACAATGCAGCTGACGAACCCCCGCCTCTGCATTTCCATGGTAACCAGTGGAATTAAAAATGCATCAAAACTTACCAGTGCAAAAGGAGAGTGGCAGCAGAAAGAGGCAATGACAGCAGGTGACGGCGTGTTCTCTGGATGCCTGACAGAAATGTACCACATTACACCAATGTACGAAACACCCCATCCTTCACATACATGCACCAGTGTAACAGTCACATACACATATCATTACCCTCACCTTACCTCTTGTGCACACTGAACAATGGAACTGCACTCAGCATAAATTCTACTCTTGCTGACAATTGCTTCTCGCCAGCCTCTGCCCATCTTTTTATGATCTCTTGTATCAACAGTACATTTCTAATGCTTTGTGGCTAGATGTTGTACTCTGAGCTCTTGCCTTCACCCTACATTTCAAATGTGGATGTTTGTGAAATGGACTGGAATGAAATGGAAAAAAGAACCTGTCTTATTTCTGCCTCTCACTAGCTTCTACTCTGACTTCACTTTCATTTGCCCCTTTCACTTGCCTTGCAGATTAATGATAAAATGTCCAACATTTGAAATTGTGTCTGTCTTTTGCCATCAATGACTGTTAAAGTCTGAGTGATGGCACCAACTGAAATGAGTAAATTATACCAATGGCCAAGACACAGTTGTCTAAATTCACAGGCCAGTTACAGGTGGATAAGCTTTAATCCTGAATTTCTACTCTTCTGCGACTGCATTCTTATTCAGGGTTCCCATCTGGAGGAATGCTCTAATATTTTTGTTTGTGTAATATGATGTGTCAGAACACCTGCACCTTATGTTTTCTAGTAGTATTGTGACTCATGACACAGACTGACATGTGTCATTGGAGGTTGAAGTTTGTCATTGCATCAAGATACACTGCTCGTATTTCCCAGCTTCATCATGTATGAGTGCTTAAAAAATGGTCACTTCATCATATTCTCTCTCTAGAGGCATATATGCTGTGTCCCGTGTGTGTGTTCCAGGTGTTTAATGACATAACTGTATGTGACACAGGTGGTGTGTACTGTCATAATGTGACATCACCAGTAGATGCATACATCCCATGCATTTGCAGACATTCATATTGCGTAAAAACATGTAAATTACTGTGATGATTTGCTTCATAAGCTTCCCATATCTCTGCAAAGATTCTTGCAATAAAGAGATATAGATCTTTGAGGATATTTTTATTCACACATTCACATTTGAGCTTCAGTTTTTATTCCCAGTCATTTTTAGTTATATTGGAGAAATGCAACCTATCAAAAGCTAACTCGTGTCATAATTTGTCTCCTTTTCTCTGCTGTTAGGTGTTTAATACCCGTTTTAATCTAATTTACTTTTGGCTTTCCTGAATATATATTAACGTTGCTCCATGTACCATCACATACATGCCAGCACAGAGCACGCTGGGACGGCAGTCAGCAGTGTCATCCCAGCGCATGGTTAAATGGCTTCTAGTGAAAGTAAGCTATATTAAAATACTGAATGGCAGAAAAAGGAGATAAATTATGACATATTTGGCTTTCCATGGCAACGGCTGCAAAAGCAAAACAAAGTAAAAACAAACTTGTGATTCTCTCTCTCGCTCTCACTCTCTCGCTTAGGGATTCCAAATGTTTATTATTACACACGTTTCTTGTAAAATATAATTGTATTATTTACACTGTTCAAAATAAATCAAAATACGTAAATTGATAATAAAAAAAAAGACTAGGACATACTGTAGCAATTATCCTCTGAGAATTAATCATAACAATTTTTGTTGATGTACCATCCTTGTTGGTTGCAGATTTCACACACTGGTAAAACATTACACAGCACTGATTTGCTTCATTTACCTTTAATTGAGGTTTTTAATTCTGAGTGAAAATGGCAGCTGTGTAATCAAAACCATATCATGCACAGAAGTCTATGTTGTAAATTTAACTCGGCCTCTTTAACTGCTGCGCCATTAAAAGCTGCTTTATAGATTACAAAGACATTATTTCTGAGAGAATATGTAGAGAACTGGGAAAAAAGGTCATTTCACACAGTACAAAGTATTTCTACATCATCTTTTAAGTTGTAAGTCAAGCATTTCAAACAAACATTGGTTTCTTTTCTTTTTCAGGGCAAAGCGCATGCATAAAAAAAACTGTCACTATGAATAGGAATAACTGACAATATGAGAACCACAGTATTACATGCAACCCCCCTCTTACCTAGTATATATATTTTAATACTAACAGAACTGGAGATATTAAATCTCTAAAGAACATTCTAGACACCAGAGAAGGCAACAATGTCTTTGTCCACGGATCAGGGTCAGAAGATCACCAGACAAAAAGCAGTCATTCTTCATCTCCTTTAAAATGGAGGCAACATCATCAGGTCCCAAACTCAGTGTTGACAAGGCAGGGACTTCTCAAACAACCGGTGTGCTGACAGGACAGTGTTTTTTGCTAAGGCCAAGCGATTTCCCTTTTCTTAGCCTTCACCTAAGCCTGGGAGCTGCATGTCATGGGTCAAGCAGAAGAAAATACTTAACTGCTTGTTATTTCTCTCAGCTGTCACTTGGAAAGGATCTGGTGAGAGACAGATGAGCTCGTCTCCCTGAATAGAAAGACAGTTTATAACTTGCTCCTGCCTTTGCCAGTACCTGTGTCTATTTATTGTCACTCTTTGCCTTTGGGACACTACTTGAAAATATTAAGTGACTGCGTTTAAAACTACAGCTCTAGGACAAACATTCCCAGGAGCCAGAAAGAAAAGAGAAAAACTAGCATTTATCTTTTTGTTGCCTTCCCCTGGATGGTTTGTTCCCCTTATCTATAAAACTAAGGAAGTGACAGTGAAGCAGGGAAGTTTCACAAAAAACTAATCATGAAAAAACATAAACATAACAAAAACGCAAATGTCAACCTTGAAATGCAAAATTACACCAAACGGAAGAGAGGTGAAATATGTCTGAGTGCCTAATATAGTATCTTTTTTTCAGCTTCTTAGAGCCAAAAGATGTGTATTTTTTTCCACATAATGGATTATTGCAGCTCTGGACTTTATAGTATTGTCATTGTTGTCATAAAAATGATTAAATATTGATCACGAATTGTGTAATGATATTATGTGATTATCACTGTGTTAACATGTATCAAAACAATTGTGATGTTAGTGCATTGTTAAAAAGCAACTTGTGTGTTGATTCAAAGTGTTGGCAAATAGTTTCTGCAACTTAATTGGCTATGTTTATTAATAAGTAAGTCAAAAAGCATTGATTTTGACAGTGGAGGGTGGGATTCTTGCTGTGCGATAGCTAGACCTCATGCTGTTTCCTGTGAGCAGGACTCTCGCTGTGTAGCAGTGATTGCAACATATCCTTCTGATTACTGTCAGTGAATGTTATTAGGTGTTTTCTGATTGGGCTTGCATTGGCTGCAGGGTTCACTCTACAGGCTTCATGGGAATATGCAAAGTGCTTTGGCAAGTAAACCTCCATCTTAAATACAATGCCGCTGCCACTTCTACTTTGCTTTTGTGGCCATAATTTGACACAGATGCTGGGTCTGTCAAAAAGGCAGTGGAAAACACATTAGCGATGGAAAAGCCAGCATGTCCCTTCACCCAAAGACAAAGCTGTTTGAGGATTGTGGGGTAACCACCAAGGGTGCCTCTTGATTGTCCTCAATACCATTGCCTACTTTTCCGCAGTCCTGAAATTGCCTTTGCTTACGGAATCGCTGGACTGAAAACATATGTTGCTGGACACTCTTTAATAATCTCTAACTCTCTTAGACAGTCGTATTCGTGATTTGTTTTGGAAGATGACGCCTTGGTGTTGATCCCCTTGTCAAGCTCCAGGAGGTTCCCCCACCACAAAAAAGTCACATCTAAGAAAGCAAAATCCAGCCTCTCTTTTCTGTTCTCCACATTTCTGAGAAATCAAATACCACCATCCACTCCAACATTTGCAACTTTCATCCTACTATATCTTCAGCAATAAGGCAAGTCAGGAAGAGGGGATATACAGTATTATACCAGTCTGCATCCAGTGTTGTTCCGCCTCCACAGGCAATTCTCAGAGGATTACATATACACTGAATTACGTATACATGACGCCCTCCACAGATATTTTCATTCCTTTGTTGTGTGTGTGTGTGTGTGTGTGTGTTTACTATTATTTAAAAACCTGTTCAGTATTCCCCCTTGTTGAGCCCAGAATCAGCATTCA
>JAUBNQ010000020.1:13639341-13665254 GCA_032353495.1 Ctenopoma kingsleyae | reverse complement strand
TGTGTGTGTGTGTGTGTTTACTATTATTTAAAAACCTGTTCAGTATTCCCCCTTGTTGAGCCCAGAATCAGCATTCACAGATAAAAGAGGGATGGTGTGCCATGTGTTGCTGTTATCATTTTCTTGTAAACATACTGAGTTTTACCTGTGTAATGGTATTAAAGGCGTAATTGTGGCTATGACAAATTCAAACACACATCTCCACCATCATCTCATCTATCCAGTTTCTTTGCACTTCCTAATCGTAATGCTGGTCATTCAATCTGAAAGCAATTTAGCCCATTAGCTTGACGTTTAGGAGGCCAACTAAACCATATGCATCTACTCTCCAGCCTTCATACGGAACTATAGGGCAATTTGTTTGTTAATAATGCGGGCAGTATTTCTCATTGTTGGAAATGGAGCATTTCTGACAATAATGCAAACAACAACAGGATGTATGGAGGGACTGTGGAAAAGATCATTGAGCAGATGGAAACATTTATGGAGATCTCCACAAGGTTAATTGGGTGGGTTATGTTCAGCACTGTAAGCTCTGTAATTAGTCAGGTAACTCTTCTGTTGAGCTATTGTATAAAGTTACAAATAACTACAGCAGGCGGAGTACACAGTTGAAAGACAGAGATTCTTTATGTACAAACTCTTTGACTATGCGTAAACCTAAAACATGAAGTTATTCCACATTACATTATACACATTAAGTTACATTTGGGATTCTATCTTTTTAGTGTTAGTGATTGATAGAGGTAAATTTCTATAATGAGAGGGAAAGGTTATAGCACAGAGTAACATATTAAAACAGCACTTAGGACTGTTTAAACATCTTGTTCTCATCTTATACCACTGAATCAGTCATCATATACCACTTAAACTGAAAGTGTAAAAACACTCAAAGAGCCAGAAAACGTTTTAGGGAGGTTTTAAGTAAGAAAAGAATGAAATTATCTGCTGCTAAATAAGCATCCAGTCGATGACATGGCACCAGTGATTTGCCATTTGTCGTTAGCATTATTTTCTCCCTTTTCATTTTCAAAAGGGCACAATTCTTTTTAAAGTTTTAGTCAATGAAAATATATTTTTGCCAATTTTGCCATTTTTAATGACTTCATGCTTGCTAAACAATAACTGATCCCAGTTATTGCACTTTTCATTTGAGACTTCCCTCACTCAGGTTTTTAAACAGAAATGTTTTGCCATTTTATCCATTTAACAGAGGTAATGATCGTCTGTATATGGATTTGATCATCTTTATTCACTGTACAGTACAGCTGTGATATACAACAAACTAGAAATATAGACATTTTCAACTTGTCTGGCTAGATGATGCTAATAAATGCTTATAAATAAAAATACTTTGATGATGCTGCTGTGTACATTCAGCTTCAGTTCCCAAATATGATCTGTGTGCTCTGTTCTTTATGTGAAGACTATTTCTGTGTTACTATATAGACACACTTGGGGCTTTCAGGTAAGGAGTCATCAATCACTGGTCCACTTCTGACATTAACTTTTTTGTCAATGCCACTGTCTCCAGTTTGTCTGCAGACTGAAAGATTTGAGAGGCACTTTTTATTTGCACGCTTTTAACTCCGCCCAGATGGGGTAATGGAGCTGGTTGTGTGCAAGCAATTAATGCAACCACAATGCCAAAAGTGGTGATTTGTCATACACCGGTGATACATAATCATTATATGGAATGTAAGTCTCCTAAACTGCCTAGCCTCGGTTGATGCTGTGATTCTGTCTGTCCTCCAGTTTCTGTGATCTTGTACTACCCTGTGCTCTCATTTCCACGTGCACAGTCAAACAGACAGAAGCGAAAAATGAACAAGATGTTGCACTGCTTCCTGTAATATGTGTTGCTTTTTCTTTTTTTTTTTTCTTGTCATGCCTTTATCTGTGGTTGCTTTTGTTTCAATCAATATGCAGCAAAAATGACCTTCCACAAACATACTTAACCTCTTCAGCTCAGTGTCAAACTCTGTTTTCCCTCTAACTGCATGGTGTATAGTGTGTACAGTATAATTAAAGTACAGCAATTGCATGTTCTGACTGTCATTTGTTCTGACTTTATGAGCAACAGTGCTCCTAATTTATCGTACCTCTAATTTTAACTCCCTGGACTCTCTACCTCCTGTCTCGTCTTGCCCTTAATATGAAAGCATTTCAATAGCACTGAAGCCCCTAGGCTGACAGCCATGAGATTAGTATGAATGTATTACCCCCTTGGGTGCCATAGCCTGTAATAAGTTCCCCATTAATCGTATCCGTTGGGGAAAATTTGTTTAGGCCTTAATTACATATCATTAAAATTGGTCTTGATTCTCTGAGATTTAAGCTTAGAATTAGACTGCACATTTTCTGCTTTCTTTGCCTTCGGCCATTCTGCAAATTTATGTTACTGTGCTTCCTCCACCAGTGTGATTTCTCATGGCCAAAATGATTGTGCTAATGTTTTCCTGTTCCTTAAAACACACTTGTTTTCACTGGCATTATGATTCATAATTTAAAAGTTTTGCCTTGTGTCTGTGTTTTACACATAGTCTTATCTTTTTTTTCTATCTCTTTTCTTTAGTCTCTCTTTGAAATGTGTTTTTATAAAAAGTTTATTTAATGTGGATCAGAAGAAAATCTGTCAGCAGCATAGGCTAAATCCTTGTTTCTAGTTAAACCATTCCAAGTTAGCCCACATTACTATAAAATATATTTTTCTTAATATAAGTCTTAATTTTCATACTGCTTTCAGTCCAGAGGATTTTTATTTAAACTGCTGGAGCTTGACGCAGAATCATAGTTGTCTTTAAAGCCCTTTTACTTGCCAAAACACTTTGAAGTCAGCAAGCAAAAGTGTTCACACCTTACAAGAAACTTGTGACCTCTGCTGTTCTGCATTACCTCTAATCTATTTCAGATTATATCTAGTGCATGTGGCTATACCTTTACAGATCCCAAGGTCCCACTGTGGGTAGTTACAAAGCCCTTTTATACTTTTACATCACATATACTCGTAAAGAATTTTTTATCACATATTTGTAAAATTAGCAGTGAACACATCACTGACAATAAGACAGTTTAGTCATTTACAGGGCTGCACCTGGAAAGTGACATGTTAGGGTGCCCTAAAGAAATTTGAGCAACCACTGATGATTGCTTGTTCATCATTTGGAATTTATTTAAATCCCTGTGAGAAAATCAGGTGTCCTCTTAGAAGATGTCAAGTAGGCAACAGAACATACTCCATTATGTACACATCAACAGACAGTCTTTATGAATGACTCATACATGCACATTCACAAGGTTTACTTGTTTTGTTTTGTTTTGTTTTTTTTCAGTTTTTTGTCTAAAGTAGAAAAGTTTGGAGTCAACACATGTTAATCAGAATTTTAATGTATGTGTTTCATTCACATTTTTTTTTTGTCAGTCTTAAGTGTGTAAGATTGTTTGGCAGGCAGCAGGCGGTGTCACTTATAACACTTAAATATTAAATATTAACAAATATTTTTTGTTTCTTAGAAACAGCACTCAAAAAAGTGTTAATTTAATCCCATCGACTCCTACCAGGCCAGTTGTATTTGTTTAAACAGCTTCAATCATCTGTCAGTTTAAGGAATTGCTTCTCTAAATACTTACACATGGTGTATTTTATTTTGCCTTCAAAATTATTTTTATTATAATTTGTGTAAAGAGGATTCTTCTTAGTAATGATCCAGAAACTTAATAGAAGTATTTTATAATATAATGGATAAAAGCAGGTATTTGACTTTGAAAAAAAGACAATATCTGAATGTTGCGGGTAACAGAATTGTGTTATTATTCTTCAGACAAACATGCATATTTCATTTTTAATATTCAAAAATTAAATATTGAAGTGCAGGTAGTTTAGCTATGGTAGTTGCCAGTTAATGTAGTAGTAGATAATATTATATACAGTAATTTTTATCTGGATTATTTTCTTTGGCAGTAGAAAAGAATCTATTAATGACATGTTTCTAAAATGGTACAGTACATTTACTAGTATTTCTAGTATTTCAGATATTAGAATATATTAAAGATTGGGCATCTGCATGTCACGGTGTCCTTGGACAAGACAGAATGCAGAAACCCCACAGTAGCACCGTTATCTACTGCAGCTGTCCAAACAAAAATTACCCCAAGGGATCAATAAAGTTTTGTCATTGTCATGATCATTATTATTATTTTTCACTCAGTGTATTCTGTCTATGTACTCCCTAATATAAGATATAAGTGACAATGTAAAAAAATAAATAAATAAATTTCCAGGACAAAGGGAATCAGTACCTTGAGTGTGTCCATGAAATCTTTTCAGCGAATTAGAAGCAACCTCAATCAAACTGAGGGAGGGAGATTGGAGCAGCTGATGTTAAAGACCTTAAACAGTCTGGTTTTCACCATGCATTTAAATGTAGCTAATAATACCCTGTAATACCTGCAGCACCTAATGTTTACCTTTCCTGATAGCATTTAGCATGAGAGAAGCGCTCAGACAGGAAGACTGTTCACATAATGAGCAGTCTGTCGACCTGTCAGCAGTAACCTTTTCACAACTTCTATCCCCCACGCAGACGACCTGTAGAGCGTTGGATGTTTTCTTGGAAACATATTGTGCTTTATTAAAGATTCAGAGCTAATTCGCTGTGCTTTTATTTATGTGTATGTTTTGTGTCTCCAACAAAAAGAAACACACATTTCAAGCTAAGTTTCACCAGTCTCTACAGGGAAAAGAAGGAAAAGAACATTTTAATGTGACCTGTACAGGATAGGGGGTTATTTATATTGGCCTGCTATATCATCTGCTCCCCTAGTTAGAAACCTGGGAATGGCAACAGTTCATTGGAGCAATCTGACTCGATATGTTGATGATTTATCAGACTACTGGGACCATTTGGGCTTGTAAAACATGAGGTGAAGCCAAGACCATTAAGCTATGTAATCAGCCATGGTGAGCCTGCTACCACACTCCCTACTCCAATACATTTACGGTCCAAGGACCAAAGTACATACTTGTTGGTTGTTACTACTGCTCTTCAGTGTTTCTTCTGTTTGCCTGAACAACTGTTTCCTTTTTTCAAAAGCTTAGTTTATGCCCCATTTGTACAAATTGAGCATGTGTGGGAACCAGAAAGTTCTTCACAAGGCACTTTTTAATGCATTTCCTTTTGCTGGATTTAATGATGTTGTTTCAGTGTAAAAACAGCGCAAGAGACTTTGTATATCTAAGCAGCATTAAGTTTGCCACGTGATTGTTCTGCATACTCCAGCTGGATTAACATTATCTTCTCCAATAACAACAGCTAAATACACTTTCTAAATTACTTCTGCAATGTCTATCAGGGCTAAACCTGTGGAAATTGGTTCAGTGGTTCAGACATAGTTATTATTCACATGGACTGATTCAACAGCAGAAGAGGCTGTTCCACAAATAGTTTTTTGAAAGAATTATATTGACTGACTTTTCTTTAACGATGCCTCTTGTATTTGCAAGCAGCAAAAGGGTAGATGCTTAACTATAGCCATGAGTTTTTTACAGTTCATTACAGTAACATAATGGTTTAACTTTTGCAGAGAGATGTCAGGGCAATGGTAATTTATCTTGCCATAGTTTTCATCTTGCCATAGAAGATTAATTTCTTTATCCCATAGTATTTCCCTGAAGACTTTTCTTTTTAGTAAGCAAGTCATAGGTCATCAAGCTATTCAGGCAGGCCAAAAAAAATAAACTTAAAGTACATAATATACCTATGTGAGAGATGCTCTGACACGTCCTTGTAGCTTACTTCTGCTTCTACTGTTCAGGGAAACGTTTAGAGAAAAGTAGGTCTTCAACAAAGTTTTACCATTTGCATTTGCTACATCTCTACACACTTTCAATTCTCTTTCAGATACATAGACTGACCATTGGCTGTAAGATTAATCCAAAAATAACATATTTCCCAAGAGCATAGTTTTATGTTAATGATGCTCAAAACCACAAGTGATATATGTAAAGTATAATCCAACCATTCTTTTCTGGTGAAGGAGTTTCCGTACGGAGACCAGTGCTGGACAAAGTATAACGCTCTATATTTCTTACCTTATATAACATTATGTGCTGTGCTCATGGGCATTTCACATCAGCCTACAAACACAACAAGCATGGTGGGTGGAGTTTGCACGTTTGAGTATGGGTAAAAGTTCAGATTCAGGATTATTTTATTTTTAAGATAGTTTAGTAGTACAGAGAATGCAAAGTTACCATGGGTTATCTGCGTACAATTTTGTTTTGTCTAACTTAGATTAGTAGCTCAAAGTAGCTTAAATTGTTCAAAATTGATGGAGAAAGCAGGAAGGGAAGAAAGGACAAACTATTAACATAGGTCCATATTACTTGGCAGCCCAAGACTAAATTACAAACACTGATACACTACCTCCATTATCCAGATACTGTAGGTGCATACACGTTACATGAGTTTAAAAGTTCTAAATACCTCAACTTGAGATATGGCACTCATAAATAGAAATTTAACACTCAGGTGAAGAGTGAAAGATTGGATGCATTTTAGTTTAAAAGGAGTCTCTCATATGTGATTTGATGTGGATGATCAAAATATCTCTTCCCTTGGTTTTCTGCTTCTTCAATTACTGTCATTTATATGCTTTGGATGTGCATGTACCACTGACTCTGTGGTTACAAATCATGTTGATCTCTCACTAATTCTGTCCTTCGAGATACCGCTTACCTGTCAAAGAGGTAGGAAGCAGGAAAATGACAGTTACGTACACATCATTTATTTTAATGTGACAGCATGGGAAATGCATTTGTCCAGCCAAAAGTGGATTTCCAATGCTGATGTTATTAATCCCAAGGTAGAATGGTTTTGTAAAGGAAGAGAATTAAAGTCACATTTCTCACATCTGTGCAGTACATCACTTTTAAGTCAAGACTGTAAGAACCTGTTAAAAAAGAATCATTTATTCATGATAATAATTAGATTTAACCTATTTATTATTAATAAGTGAGTATTGGCAAAAAAAATAAACATTGAAATTTCATACCTATCCTGCCCACATATTATTCTCTAAGTAGACCTGACCAAATGCCAGGAAATAGTCACGCTAGACATGTTGATGCATGTCTGCATCTATACTCACAAGTAGTAAAACGCTCACCTACTGTGTGTCTCTCCCAGAATTCCTCTTTCTATTTCAACCATCTACTGGTCTGTGGGAGGTTCTAGAGAAAAGGAAGGAAGCCTTTTGTGGTTCACTTGAACTATAGTGCAATCCAAGACCTTATCAGCATACAGCTGCCACAGTCAATGGGAAGTACATATGTTCGTGAACATGCTACAGGCCAGTTCATGTCCACCATCAAAAAACCCTTGTGTTGCTGCATTCCATATTCTCTCAAGGAAACTAATGATATGTTTATTGACCTCGTAGCATATTCTTGTCATATTTTATCCATCAAAAATACATCATAAAACAGTGGGCCCCTGAACTTACTGAGCTTATTACTGATACATTTTCCAAAATAAGTTATCAAACCATTACTGTCTCTAACTTATTGTTCATTCTACTGTTGACACTAACTACATTGGTCCAGGTATTTTCTGTGATAATTCTTTATTTGACTGGATTTGGAGTTGCTGAACTGCTTGGCCTGCTGTGCTTTAGTGATATTACAACATGCCTGCAGTACAGGTCTTCTGGGAGAGACTGTCCACTATCTGCGAGGCTTTGAACTGAGGCCAGATGGCCTGCAGTAGCCGAGTGCAGTAGGAGGCTTTGCTGCTGTAGAAGTCAATGGCCTCCTCTGGGAGGAGAAACAAGAGAACTACTAAGACAGGAATCACGATCCAGCTACCCACTTTGAGATATATAAGTAAAGGTGTCAGTCTGGATTCTGTAAGCCAGTAGTTGTATACTAAAAATAGATACTACAGTTTATAGGGCATCATTTTTACATACTCAGAAGTCATTTTTAAACATTTTTGTTATGTTGTTTCCTGTTTTTATCTTATACATGCAAATGCATGTGTAGATTTTGGTTTATTCTGTGGCTTAAAGGTATCCATCAATAGAAGAATTATAATGTACAATGCACTTTTAGGTTTATAGATTACAAGATGTGCTACTATAAGAATTTTAAGATATAAAGATATTTGTTTTACAAATAAGTCTGCCAATTTAGACATATTACAGTTGACAAATAGACGTTAGGCATCTTCATTTCAAATGTAAATGAAACAATAAAGTTACGTATATAATACCAGTGAACAAGACATCACTCAAAAACAAATCTGGTTGGTGTTGCTAAGCGACACTGGCTGCTAAATCGTGGCACACAGCTGTATGCCATAGGCCTGTGTTTTAGAGACATAGGTGCTGAACACCTCAGCATAACAAGTATGTCAGGGCTAAGCAGTGCGTTGTTTATTAGGTCCATTTGCTGTGGCTTTGACTGGTGGGAATGTACACTACAGATCCTGTATGTGTTTTGTTGAATGTAACATTCTGGTAAACATTTACTGAGTTGTTCCCAGTTGCAGCTGTCAGACCCGCATCTCATCTGCCATCCAGCTCCATGTCCATCATTTCAGTTCTGTCAGAAAGTTGTTTCTCAGTTCTGCATAGCTGAACTTGTGGATCAAAATTGAAAGGCTGGACTCCTGCACACCTTTATATATGGAAATCAATTAAATATTTTACAGCTGGTTTGGGATACCTGTTGTGACGAGGAAATTAAGATATGAAGTTAAGGCAAAGAAACGGCAGGGAAGAGCTGAGTTGGACACCAACGCAATTACTTCTGCTGCCAGCACTATTTAACATGAAAGTTAAAAGTTCTCTATCACTTCTAATGAACACAGTTGCTTTGCAAAGAAATTAAACTATGAGCTACTCAGTGCAAAGTGTTGATGGACTTTAGTGACTTATACAGTTTGTGGGTTTGTATAATTGTTGGTGTTTTCAAAGGGAAGTTACAGTAGCAGAAACACAGTTGTTTGAGAAAGATGGACGATTTTATCTGATGTTTTTATTCTGGTGTCACTAGCCTTAAATCCTCCTCAGAACTTTTTTTGCGAGATATTGTTTCATCCATCTCAACAAGACAAAAGTCACACTCACTCTATATTAGTCTTCGAGATCTCTCGTCACATTCTTCCTGTCTGTGTGAAAGCAAATGTGCTAATGAGTGAAATCCCACAGATGGGCAGTTATTGTTAAAATGCTGAAGCAGTCAAAGGAAGACTTCAACCCTGACTTAGCACATGACATGGGTGGTTCTGACATTTGTAGTCATCAGAGGAGTGAAATATGGAGCCATGGGTAATCAGGGCAAATAATAAGTCCATTGTTCTGTGCGGAGTTGCAACGCCCACCAGTTTCCCCACTGTAATGAGTGAGGAGAATATTGGACTTGAATAATTCTTTCATGCACGGTTGGAATGCCTTTTGTGACACAGACACATTTGCAACACAGCAGACCTTTGATTCAGCTCCCTCGTAAGTTCTGTTTGCAGTATCCAGTGGAAGTAACTGAGGTTCATCCCCTGTTTGCTGTTCTAGTAGTTAATGATGTAGTAGTGAAGGGAATAAGCTGGGTCCACACTCTCCTTTATTCATCTTTTTTTTTTACTTTGCTATTCCTCATTTTCAAAGGCAAGATGTGCATAGCAAAATAGTTGATGAAAAGAGAGAGAAAAACCAGCCAGCAGGTTTTATTTATGGATTCACTGAGGTTCTTTTTTCGTTTTTTATTTTGTTTTGTTTTTTTATTTTTTACCAGGATCCGCTACGGGCATTCTGGCCACCAGTGAATTTATTCCATACTCTCTAAAATGATGACATACACCAGGCTTTTTTGTGGGGGGAGTGTGCTTACTGTGAGGCAGTAAGCTTCCCTGTGCAGTTGTTTGGTCTGACCTCTCCTCCCCATCAGTGACATACCATTAACTACTACACATGCTTCTCTATGCACCTACCATCCCTCGTCAGCGCAGGCAATATATTTTGTTTGTCTTTTTTCAAAGGTGGCACTGCTGGTGCTGTACTCTCAGCCACTCGCAAAGCTCCACTGCTTACCATACAATATGTTAATGGGTCTTACAGATGCCCTTCAAAGGTAAGGGAGAAACAAGTTTATTTTGTAGTCATGTCACATTACTGTTCTTTCAGAATTGATGTTAGCTGCTGACAGTTGCAATTAAGTGTAAAATAACATGCTGTTCCTTTCCTGTCAAAGCAGAGGGCTTGGGCAGAATGCCTTCACCCAAGAATGGCCAGAGGGATAACTCTCTTGCACAGTCCCATTTAATGGAGATGGTGAAGAGTACCAGTGTGCTGGCAAAATGGAAGTAGCTGCTACTTTCATTTTTTGCCTTTTTTTTTCTTCTGTTATGACAGTATGCAGTCTCTCTCACACCCCCTCTTATTCTTTTCTGCACATAGTGTCTCTGTGTCAGGAGAGGGCTGGAAGCTCATCTGACACTCAAGCTGAAATTTAATGTAAAAGCGTAATAAGAGCTTTGAAGAGAGTCAACTCCCTTCTAAAACGGCGTCCCTTCAGACTTCAGTGTTTTCGGAGGGTATTGTTGTGGGTCGTTGAGGCAGTGATGCTTCTCTCCGGCGAGAGTGGCGTCCAACATATTGGCCTGTCGTCCTTGGTGATGATGGAGCCCGTATTTTATGGGAGTTGCGCTCTAAGTGAAACTGAGAGGTGTTTCTTCAGAATGGGAGCTTGAGGGGGTGTAGGGTCACAGTGATGGCCTCTTTATTCCCAGCTGCCAATTTCAGCTTTGATGTAAGTGTTTGGGTTCCCATGGTATCAAGGAGAGCAAAATGACTTTTCAGTATCCAGACCAGAGATGTGTGTTTCTCTCACGCCTTAAGTTTCACATCCAAATCGCCTTGTCAATAAAACAGTTTATATAGTAGCACTGAGGCTGACATGTGTTGTAAAGTGAACAGTGAAAGACAGGGTGCAAGTTGGAGTTGGGTGGTTTGATAACTGATGTCTTTATCATGTGTCTCTATTGGGAAATATGATAAAACACTATAGATGCTGGAATTTGCATGGTTGCAGACTCTTCCTGTGCTACTGCCATACAGTTTCATCACTAGTAACATCTTGCTTGTGTTACCTTCAGTGTGGAAAAGTGCATAGTGAAAAACAAAGAAGCTACAGGACACCACACTTTATGTCATGTTTCTCATACTTGGGATCTTTAGTCATACTTTAGTTTAAACCTGTTTAATGCTTTGAACCTTTGTGATTAATGTATAATTACAGTAGACAAATGAATTTCAGTGCTGCTGTTGTATTTTTTTGGCCGTTCTACATTTTCCTCCCTAGATTTAGTGTTCACATTTAAAAAGGGTAGAGCGAAATTAATGGCTTGGACTATCTTTTAATTAAGTTGTTTTGCATCCCACTGTTCCTCAAAAGCTGGTAAGACAGAAGGGTCAAGGTCAGAACAAATTAATTACATTTTCACATCAAGACAGAGAAGAAAATGTTTTGTGTAAAGTACTGTGTTTCAGGATTTTGGGAGTGTATAAGGGGATAAAGTTTGGGAAGGGAAGATGATGGAAAAATAATAAAATAAAAACATTTCTCTTGCAGTACTGTAAATAAATTGCTGCATTCTTAAGTGTCAAGAAATTTGTTTTTGTCATGTCAGTTTAGCTTAGTCTGACAGTACACTTTCAAAGTGGGCAATCTGGATCAGTTCTCGCGTTCTAAATGACAAGAGCTACAGTCTTATAACAGAATAATGAACTGTGCTGACCCATCAAACGTGTACGGCTGTTTCATTTGAATCTCATTTGAATCAAGTACCTGTGATTTTTTTTGTATATTCACTTTAATTTAAATTAAATACGAATTTTAAACCAAATTTAAGATCTTGTGTTTGATATGGCTTGTTGGGTCTGTCTCTTGCATTGGTGTTATCGGTGCTATACGAAAATATACACAAAATGCCAAATGATAGTGAACTAGATATATTTAGGTTTTGGACTTTTGGTTAGACAAAGATTTAAGATGTCACTTTGGATTTTGTTTAAAGTTTTCTTTTGTTCTTTTTGTGTGTGTGTGTGTGTTAGAGCATGTGCATGATCAATTGTGTGCCTACAAGCTGAGTGAGAAGGTGTAGCTGAGCAGCGGCAAGCTGCATCAGCCCTAATCTGTCTCTTGACAGTCCAGCTTTATTTCGCAGTGGAATACTCGTATTGATCTGTGCGCCTGTTACACAAATAAATAAATAAGTCAACTACACTGCACCTGAGTTCACAACCTGCCCTTGACAATACTCTTGAGTGTGTGTAGTGAGACAGGGTGTAGAGGTGGAGGGTTGCAGTTGTGCAGCAGGGGAGCACAGAGTCAGAAAAGGTTCTGCATTGTTGATCCAGTATGACATTGATAGACAGCAGCTGAAGGAAAGCTGATAGCCATGTTCGGCATGCTGGTTTTTAAAGGACGGACGTGACTGCCGAACCAGAATTGACTGAGCATGAATTCAGCAGGCGATCGCCCCAAGTGGTTGTACTGAGGAGAGGTGAGGAAGACAACTTTCACATATGACTTGCTTGACTTTCCCTCTTTTCCACTGTTGTTATTCTCCCATAACTGCTTGTGAGAACTGCATAACTTAACTGTGTGTTTTCTCTTTCAGCTCCACCTGTTGTCAGGATGTAAAGTAGTTCTTTTTAATGCCGAATGTTGGACTTCAACATTTCCCTGTTGTAAAGTCTTTTGTCATTATGGATCAAAACTGTTAGTTTTTTCCTTGACACAATAAACTCACTTGAATTTTTTTTCTAGTACTTAGTATTGTTTGTTGTATTAAATACAGATTTTTTTTAAAGTGCCACTTGACACTCTTTTGGGGTGCACAGCAGCTACTGTTTTCCTGACCGTGTAAAGTTGGCTAAAAAAAAGAAACTTCAAATCCCCAACAAATTAATTTTAAAGGATGACTGAAGTCTACAATATAGTACTAGTTTGTGATGTACTATAAGGGCCATTTCCCCTATGATTTCTGCTGCCTCCCTTTACTAACTTCTGCATATGACCACTAGTTAAGGATAACTTTTAGGAAATAATAATTGTTAAGATACATCTCATATATATGAAAACGGACCAGTAGCAATTATTGAAACAGGGCTATGTTATGTATCTCTTTTACAAGAAGAATCTGGTGTTTTGGTGTATATTTTACATGGGACATTAAAGGCCCACCCCATCATTGTTAGTGTCATTTTCTGCACACTGTGCTATAATACATATAACCTTGTTATCCTAAACATAACCAATGGAAAAACCAATGTTTTTCCTCAGCCTGGTCTTTCGATCCAACTGAACACCATTAGTGTCACTTGGACATGGTTTCCTCCATGAGGAAAGCAAAATTTAGTACATTGACATACAGGGTTAAAGTGACTGGTTCCTTTTTTCTTTAGTTCTGTCTGTAGGCTGATGTTTTTGAAAGATGAAACAAATCACATATAATCTAAGGCTACTGTGTTGTCACATACCATTGCCTGATGTGCTGCTGCTATGTTCACTGGGGACTTTTCATGAATGCAAGCCAGTGGGCAGATTGATGATGGTAAACCAGACAGTGATGTTTGCCGAGTGATGCTAAGTAAAGAAACAACATAAAATAAGAGACAGGCCACCGCGCCTCGCTAAGTGAGTTGTGTTTCCTGAGTTGATGAAGACTAATTAATTCAAGAACAAATGTCCCCAAAGGCTGCAATTAATGATAAACTTATTAGACATGATTTTGCCCAAGAGGTCTGGATCTCATCGTGGTGTCCACACTCCTGGTGGTGTTACTTACCCAGCTGTCACTTCAAATAATGTGAGAAAGAGAACAAAATGTGTCTGTGTGAGTGTGTGTGTGTCAGTGTACACAAATGTAAGTCTGTTCATTCTTTATAATTCCTTTTTTCAAGACATAGTCAGCCTTCAAATAACCCTTCAGTCTAGGTCTATCACTTGACATTTGACATGACTCTGTTAAGTTCTTATTGACACTATGGCCAGCACTGAAGCGAAGGCATAACTGTAACATATAGACAAGTGGTATATGTGCTTTCAAATGAGTCTGTCAAAACTGAACTCTCTGGAGAAGGGATGTCTCCCACACTGCCTTACCGAGACTGTCAGCGCTGAAGAACGTGGGGTGATTCAGTGACCTCCTTTCTTGCTAACTCTTTTAGACTACAGCTGCACCCAGGCCATTTACAATTTAGTTAAAATGTCCCCATGAGCACAGTCACCCTACCTTTCCATACTAAACAGGAAAGTGCAGCGAGTGTATGTAGTTGTGAGAGAGAAAAGGAGAGGTGGAGAAACCTGAGAAACAAAAAAAATGAATATGGATTCAGGCAGGCTGTGTTCAGAGTAGGCTCACGCCTCACCAGTTTTACTTCAGTTTTACATCCCCAGGGGTTAATACCTCTCACTACACTGCCGTGATCCACTCTAACGATGCTAGGTGACGTCAGAGATGTAGAGCCAGTGTCAACAGATGTAAACGCTGTTTGTGCAGTACTTACAGTGAGACTGGCAATGATGTGACTTTTGGGTATGAAAAGTTCCGCTTGCCATCCTCGCACACGTGCTATGTCTTTGCCCAGTGAAGTCCTCAAGAGAACATAAAAGCTTTGTTGAATTAATTGAATTGAAAACCTTGCAGCTTTACATTGTGATTTTAAACGTGTAGCAATGAAGGCGTGGACATATTTAAATACCTAGGTTATCAGATAAATCCACCTTAATGCTACCCTGTACAACCACAAACATACCGTATGAGCTGGTCACCAAGCAGCTCTACTAGAATCATGCTCAAGGGCACCTCAGCGGTGGTAATAGTGGAGGTGCAACTGCAGTGCTATTAATTTGTTGCATTTTGCAGAGTTGTCAAAAGGAAGAAAGCCACAAGTACATGTTGCATGTACAGTATTCAGCATGTTTTTACTCTCCACTTTGAGTCTTTGTGTGCTTATTTTTGTGTGACATCCTTCAGCCTTATTTTGAGCCTCTCCCACAAGTCTCAGGCCAGATGAGTTTTCCAAAAGACTTTAATCCAACTTACAGATTCTCCGACCTACTGTATGACAAGGCTCCTTCCCTTTTCAGCTGCCTTGGAAATAGAGTCTGCATGGGGGAGTCTATGTTTCACTGTTAAACCCAGCTAAATTAGGAGTTAGACTGGTTGTGGGCAAGGGCAATGTGGTTGTGGTGGGTTGTGCTGCTGACAAAGGGTGTGTCAGAATAATTTATTAGCTTGCTACGCATGCATGTGTGTAAGCATGTGTGAGATTGTGTGTTCCCAGCCCTTGGCAGCTTAACAAACTCAATGGCTGAGGCACAGCTGTACCACTGTTCTAATATGGAGTCATTATGACCATCCACGATGTGCCTCCAGTTACTTCACAAATTTGACCATAACATTGCAACTTTTTTCGGAAACTTGGATGACAATCTTGTGCTCCGTGCTTTTTTAAGATTTCATTAACCTGGAGCGATGGCGTAATTTTGCTCCTCTGCTCTGTTTGCATGTAACACTCAGACTATGTACTATATGGGCAGTAGGTAACAGGTGTTCAACATAAAAACACAGATTGGTCCCTTTGGGAGAGGGGTAGTTTGAGTATATGCTGCAGTGCTGCCAGTGCTGTAGTTTTCTCTGCATGTGTGTGTCTAAGAATGCTTGGTTGTGTGTAATTACATGTTAATGACCCCCCTCTTGTATTCAGCTGTGTGTCGAGTAGAGTAGCAGCCGTCTGATCAAGGCTCAAACAGTGGAGGAACGTTTTGATAAGGCTTACAGACTACAGGCACCTGCTCCGTTCACACCTCCCGTCTTTCTTCAGAGGCCAAAACAGATGCTAGGGGACACTTAGCCTGCAAAATACAATCTGCAAGACACGTTCATTGTGTTTGGGGAGCAAAAACACAAAACAAAAGAAAATAGCACAAATAGTGTTGCTATCAGAGTCTGTAAGCACCTGCAGGTCTTGCTCATGCTGGAACATTTTAATTGACCAAGCAAAAAAGCAACAGAGACAGTTGAGCGCCTGTACAAGTATCCCCACCTAGTCTGAACAAACGGCTGGTTTCAAAGCCCCATCAGCAATCCTTTGCTGTAATGAGGGAGTTTTGGGGAAATTGGGAGATGGTGTCAGTTTACCGTCTCTGAGCCATGGGTCCTGCTGTCCAAAATGTGGAATAGCAGGAGAGAGGTGCTGTCAAAACATGATAGGCGCAGACATCAGCACAAAGTTAGAGAGAGGGAGTCCAAGTCACAATGCCTAGACATGCAGTTCTTTTGAGCGCCACACAAATGAAGTCTCTAGACTATTATGCAGCAAAAGAAAAAAAAAACATGCACTTACTGCATCAGTAACAATAGCAACACAAGCTATTTTTCTCCAGCTCGTTGATTAACTAAGTTTTACAGTAGCGGACTGCACCACCATCAACAAAGGAACCAAAGCCCCTTGTTTGTCATTTATTTTGAAAGTAATCATTGCTCACCCTGGCACAGCCAAGGTAATAAATATTTATACCTCTTTTTGGAAATGTAAACCATATAAATTTTTACCAACCTTTGCTTTGAGAGCAACTGCCCTTGATGATAACACTATCATTTAAATGTCTTTTCTCTCCATTTCCCTTGTTTTCTCTCTTTCCTATTATCTCTCTACTGCTCGCTCCGTTTTCCCCCAACACAATGTTAACAAGCTCCTTTTCTGCCCTATCTGGTGTAGGTGAGACAGCTCCACAAAATGACAAGGTGAGAGGGCGTGCGCGTGTGCTTTTGTGTCTATATCTGTCTCAGTGTGTTGCTGCATGTGTCTGTATGAGTGTGTTTGTGGCTGCACTTGCACTGTGCGTCATGTGTGACCGCCAGCCACTGTCAGGGCTCATGTTGCCCCCGACGGTAACAATAATCATGGGATTTGATTGCCAGTTCCCTCACCATCCATAATTGATGAGTCCAATATTTACCCTGTTACCTTTGTGTTGTAAACATTCATTATGGGGTTCCTTCCCAGATAGGTGAGCAGAAGAGGAGGAGAATGGGACAAGTCCAGCCTGCAGGGACCAGCTGTCAGTTTGACTAATGACAGAAATGAATAAAATCTCATAATTACTTTAGAAAAAAGGACAGTCTCCACCTTATCTCGGGCCAATATGCATTTTAACATTTTTTGGTGGGTTTATTAAATTCCACCCCATCTCACCACCACCTTCGCCACCACCCAACCCCCACCGTAATACATTACAGAGGCAAGTTCTCAAATTTCAAATTTAATTTTCTGCTCGCCATACACACACAGTCTCTGTAATCAGATTGCGACATTATTGTGTTTCTATTGACATTAGCATTGTTATTATTTTGTACTGTGTAAATATCAGTAACCGGAGTATGCCTGGTTGCTTTACCAGGAAGGGATTATTTTGTGTATTTATTTTGTTCTAATGCTCTCAAAAATAACCTTTCAAGATGATATCTGATGCATTCCATTATCAGGCAATGGTGTCTCTTGATGCTTTAATGCAGCATCATATTAATCTAGTATTGTTTTAAGGTAGAGCTGCACACAACTACAATGAAATTGGTACCTAGAGTTTGTCATGTCTGCTTTATTATGACACCCCATACAGGTGACAAAGCAGCTACAGCGCCTAAAAATAAATAATAATCATATCTTCTATTAGATGGAAAGCCACCGTAGGTCAGTCTGGGCTTTTAGAGAGTTTTCTCACTCATATGTGGACGTGTATAATTGGATAAGTCTTGAATAATGTCTATTTGTTTTAAAGTTAGTGCATGTAGTCTGAAGTGCACTGAGTCTCAGAAATAGGCAGCAGCGCAGTGAAGTGCAAAGCTCTCAGCCAAATCAGGTATTCAAGATAGAGGGATGGAGGGATAGAGTAATGGCAGTGGAGATGGAGGGAGAGTAGAGCAGAGGGAGGGACCGATATGAGTAGAGACAGCACAGTGATATACAGTAGGCCCTGCTTAGACAGGTTGACTCCTCTGTGCCATTAGGCCTAACGGGGCAGACTGGAAGAGACGTAAGAGGACCGCTATCAAATAAACAGAAACATCTGCCTTAATACTGTGCAGTGTATGTATTTTGTGTTTGTACATGCATGTACATGACTCACATTAATTTGTACCACTTCTTGTTCTGTGTTCTTTCAAATGCACACGCAAGACTAAATATCAGACAAAACTCAACTCAGCTTGATTCAATTTGAGTAGCTATTCTCTAATGTGTTTTTTTGCCAAGTAGAATCCCACATAGAAGCGTGTAATGTGGCATATTTGTGTCATATGGAGGCAGACAGCTGATCGTGTCCATTTGTCATGCTGTCAAGTTAATTACCAGATTGAAAAAGAGAATGAGATTACCCCCTCCCCATCCAACGGACACTCACACCTCCACACTTGCAGCACTCTCACACACTCACACTCACATAGACAGAAACACACACAGTTAAGTGTCACAAAGAAATTGTCGGCGTGCCAGTCTAACAACTTGCCAGAGTAGAGTGAGGAACATCAGAAGTTAAGGAAATTGCACAACGTTTGGCGAATATTTTCAGTTGTGTGTGTGTGTGTGTGTGTGTGTATGCACTGATGTGAATGACACAGCAGGTTACCTTTACATATTCTGTTTTACCATTATCAAGAGAAAAGAGGAGAACTTTTGGCTCCTTTGAAATCATTTTTTGCTTCATTTCTGCTCTCCTGTTCACAGAGAAGCTAACGAAAAGTAGTTCTTATGTACTTGTGTAACTGTGTTCTGTGCAAAGACATTTGTGTCCACACTTTGTAAAAGTGGACAGATCATTAGCGCATAATGAGCTGAAGTACTCTGGGCAGTGAGGAGGATTTCCTCTGTAAGTGATGGCTTAAGGAGATGAATGCAAGAAGGCAGTAATCAGATTCTCTCTGCTGCAGACAACCTTTCTTCTCCCCAGGTGAGTCCTCTATCTCTGTGAATGTTTGAAGCAAAATGCGGCTCAAACAAGCTAGCTAAGAGAATTAACAAAGCCTTTTGGCACCCCCACAGTTGTCTCCACATCTTGATAGTTCTCTTGTGCAGCAGTTCGCTCCTATTATGAGGTTGCATGCTGAAGATCTGAGCTATATGTTCACCAGGCTCCAGTCATGAGAGAAGAGCACCTACAAAGCGTCTCAGCCCTGACAATAATTCCGTGATGAAACACCCTGTTTTCCTTTGTCAGCCGCTGACAAACACCAGTGTCGTAGAGATGAGAAAGACGCTTTGATGTGCATGTAGTGGTACTAAATGAATTACAACGCAGGACAGAAGCAAGCTTGTTGCAAACTTGGAAGACAACACGAGACCCTTGGGAGCAAAGACAAAGAGTACAGGGATATCAAACAAGTGATAAAAGGGTGGTGATTCACTCTTGTGTATGTGTGCAGCCGACTTGTTCATTAAAACCTTGATTACATGCCAACTTTCCCTCTTTCCATCTCATCCTGACAGCCAGGAGTTTTAGCCAGGAGCCCCATGTAATTTGTTTACCTGTTTCAGAGCAGACCCTCTAATGCAACTATTTTCCAATATCCTTGCTGATCATGTAACTGTGCAGCTCTATTAATATCTTTCCCCCCGAAGGGTTTTAAAAAGTCATGAGCTGCTTGAGATGTGATGAGGCTCTGTGACGGCACCCAGCTGGCCAAAGTTCTGCAAGGGTGGCCTTCGTGACATCACTGCAAGTGGCGCGTGACAAACCGCCAGCACACCAGTCGTGACCCACGAAATAATCTCCGACAGACGAGGACAAGGGCCATCTTGGCTCGCAATCCCACCCGTTGCCCTTTTACTCCATCCTCCGCTGTCACAAGAGAAAGGCTGGGCTTTTGGGAAGGTGTCAAATGCACTGCGCGTATCGCTAAAAAGAAAGTTGCTGTCAGGTAATGACAAGTAAGTGGCAGGGGAAGAAACATCAACCCCCGCCCCCCAACTTTCTCATGCTGTCAATTAGTCTCAGTCAATCGTGTCGTTTCTGTTTAGAGTTGTTATGGCAACTCAAGTCTGTCTTCGCGCCCATCAATGCATAATAAATTATGCTCTACAATATATATTATCTCAACACTACTGTCAACTGTTGGCAGCAGCGGCCCTCTCTAATTGTGCTGCTACACTGGACAAAATGACTGCTGCTTCATTTGATCACAACTGGGGGGGAATATGAAAAAAGTGAAACCCCTAGACTTGTTTTGGAATGTCAGCACATCTTACTCCCTCCAACCTCTCAAAGACTGAATTGCTTCTAAATCTTCTGATCGGAGATATGAGGCAGAACTAGGAAAAAGTGACCGAGCAAGTCATCTCCTCAAATGAGAAGACGTGATTGGCTTCTAACGACTTTCCTCTCGGCTGTATTTGACTAAAGTGCGAGGTGAAGCAGCGCTTATCAATAAAGTAAGTCTGCCGCAATGTATTATTAACAGGTGACGGCGTGCAGGGTTTGCTTGGCTAAAAAGGACTTAAGTGATGTGGGAGCGACACTGTCAATCTCAGCTTTCCTCTGAGAGTCAATTAGGAGATAAACAGGGCTACATGTCTTTGGCAGTGGGGAGAAAGCTGATGGGCTGTCCCATGGATGTCCTGGGGCAAGGTAAACTGACAGTACAGCTTAGCCATCAGGGATGGAGGCAGAGCGAACAATGTGGAACTGGCCTTGCCACTTGAGAGAGTAGCCTATGTGTGTTTTTATGTCAGCGTGTGTGTGTGTGTGAATATATATATTCTGTGCTGACTTTTTAATGTGTTTGTGTGTGTGCCTACTCACTCCGCTGATGGAGCTGAAGAAACTGAACATGGTAATGATGCCTCCTCACAAAAAATCAGTTTGGAAAATAATACTGGTGATAGTGAAAATGATGCCGAGGATGGTAGTCTGGTGGTGATGGTGACTGGGGCGGTGATGGCTGTGAATATTGACTAGTCATTGTTCTATATCAAACAGCATTCGTATGTACATGAATAGGTTCAATATAAATAATGTTTGAAGCAATAGGGTCATGCAATATTTTCTATGTAAGCATTTTTGTGAGTGAGAGAAACATTTAAATGGGGAATTCAGGGTGTGCTTTCAATATAACATAACTTTTAACTAGTTTATATTTATTATGTGTTGTCAAGTAACATTAGAGCTAAAGCAGGATTATGTGCTCATTAAGTATGTAGATTCTTAGGTTATATCTAGCACCCCTATTCATAAAAATGCATTAAATGTAAAGCAATACACTGCATAACATTGGCATTATACTATTTGTTTGCTAGTACAGTTTCCCACCAATGCAAATTTAGCAAGCACAGTGAAGCCACGATGTGACTCAGCTGAGCGAATTATTACAAGCTCATTAGGTATATAGATATTCAGGTCGTATACTAACAGTGGCTTTTTTCATGTAATTAAGTGTGCCAATATAATGAGATAATATTCTAATATCTTCTTTTTCCATGTCATTTCATTTATGCTCAATAGCAAGCTGAAAAAAGGCTCAACAGAGGAATTTTAATTAGTGGTAAGCCATTATTACCCTTATTATTTTTCAATTAGCAAACTGTACACCAGCACAGTACAGAAATATCAATTATTATACCATATCATACAGTACATACATCTTCTTTCTTATCTGTAAATAAGTAACAAGAAACTCAGTACCCATACATTAAAAATCTCTACAAAGGATAGATCATTGCAAGTGCATTGCATGAGAAACAATTCCAGCGAGCTGGGATAAAATGCATTAAAGGTAATGAAGGCTATGATATCCCACACCGAGATCCTTGCAAGACTAGAATACGGGTAGAAAATAACAGAATATATGAATTAGAAGCATTAATTCTGCAGCATGACAGATAAAACCGAATAGAAATGTCAGAGGGAGGGTAACAGGAAACTGACCCTGCATGATTTTCTCTTTTTAATGGCAACCGACTGGTGAGTCTAGTCACTGTGAATTAGTAAAGGAATGTATTTGTGGTTTAAACAGAGAGATTAAAATTAAAGAACCTTAGCAAACATCACCTCTCGAGGTTCACAAAGTCCTCAGGCATGGTCAGACACAAATGATGGCTCAGAGGCCAAATAATTAACTCACCAGTAAAAAATAAAGAAATATCAGTACTGATCTGCAAATCCTGAAAATGACTGGAATGTGAAGGATGCTGTTTGATACGATATATGTTAGCGCTGTGATGGCTTCAGATCTCTGTACGTGTATGAAGCATTGATTGCCCCAACCAAATTTTTTTTTAACTGATTCAGGCATTTAAAAAAATTAGCACCTTCCTGAACCGGAAGGAGGATGTACATTGTTATATGATGAAAGGGTTTATTGTAAGCATAGTAAGAGCGCCACCCATCTCTGCTCAGTGCTGTTGCAGCCCTTCATTCTGATGAACACGCCCATCACAGCAGCCATTTTCAGTTGAACCATATCCGCATGGTGTTTGACCTATTTTCTGCCACAATGCCTTGTATGTGTAAAAAGAAAAAATACAAACAGTGTCACTGTATTTCTGTCAGCTCGGTTATTTTGGGGCAAAAAAGAGCAGTCTTCGGGCACATATGTAGCGTGAAATGCAAGTGGCGGACGAGTGACACTGTCAGCTCGTTTTCTCCACCTTGTCTGTTGGTCGCCAAGCGTGAGAGCTGGTTGGCTAGACAGGCGGGGGCTATGGGGTCATTGTGTGTGTATGGAGAGGGCATGGAGAGATGCGCTCAGTGAATAACCTTCCCCGGTAACAGCTGTCAGATCCACCAGAGCAGAGCAGAGGACACAAGAGCAGGCCCAGCCAGGCCCAGCCCAGACACAAGACTGATAGGGGTGGATGGCAGAGGGGTTGGGCGCGGGCTGGACTGTCTGCCAGCCTCGAATGCGAGGCTCAAGGGTTTTGATGGGTGGCCACACTGAGCTACTTGACGGGGGTCTCAGCACCCAGGCAGCTTATTGTTTAACACATTGCTCATCTCTTTTATTCCCTTCAATGCAGATTCCATGCACAGCAGTGCAGAGCACACAGGCCCAACAGTGGCCAGGACGCTGCCTTTGTCAAGGTGTCAGTCGCCTGCACAGCATCTCAGCATGGTTCACCGCTGGGCATGACAGGGGATGCAGACCCCATGAAGGGGGATTAGCACCACACCGATTGTCTGAAGGCACAGTGGTGCTGGATTTGGCTGCAAGTCTATTCAATGACTGTATTTCTATTCTTTGGCACTTGACAGGGACGCTCAGTGGCCCCGCTTTTGTTCCGCTGCAGTATCAGAATGTGTTCATGTCATGCCCCCAGCCGAGGCCCTTATTATCTCAGTTGACATGACGAGGAAAGGTGCGATGGTAGATTCTGTTATTGCTGTCTGCTGTCTGACCTGCAGGTTAGGGTGTTTTTAATGGGTTAGGTAGAAGCTTGCTTCTCATGTATAATTTACTGTTGATTCTGTTAACGCTGAAAGGAGAGCATGTTGACCGAGACTTAACCTATGAGCGTTTGGTTGGATTTGATGTTATGAATACAAAAGTAAGGGGTTTTTCAGGGGGAAAGGACTGTTGGTTTTGTTTTATTTGTACTATTTTATCATTCACATCTCACATATTTAGTTTTACATAAATTGATAAAAATCACATGCTGACGGATCATTACTGCATGTCTAGTAAGTTTCCATAGTGTGTACTTTAAAAATCACTACAAACTTTTGACTGCATGTCACTTTTGGGGAAAAAAAATCCTAATTTTGCATGACATTTATGAATATACAAAATTATAAAGTCATTAGATTGTTACATAAAGCCCAATTAATTTAAACTAGATTTTTTAATATATGTATTTTGTTAAATATATATTTAGTGTGGGAAAATACCACAAAAATCTTGCAATTTTTGAATAAAAACAATATCAGCACTTTGTTTCCATTCAGCTGAGAACAGTACAGTAATGGATATTCAGTATACCTCAGTATGTACAGTTGTTCAAAGGCCAAAAACCTCTGCGCAACCCCATAGTGCTCATTTATATGTTGAGAAAGCAGTTTGGGCAGTAAAGCATTGTAGAAAATGGTGATGGATAGCTCCTTGGTCTCTCATAGAATAGAGAAGCAGAGGAAGTTTTTTTTTTTTTTTTTTAGATTAAGGCAGCAGCTCAAGGGGATACAGATTTACAGTAAATGTATTTTTCCCCTGCTGTGCTGTCTGAAAGAGCTTTTCAACTTTTAGAATTTCTTAAATTGTTTGGCATTGGGGCTACTCATGCAAACCCTGTTACTGCAACATTCTCGCTCTGTGCAACTCAACTTTTGTATCTTAAAAAATAAAGCATATATAGGTTGCTTGAAATCTTCCTTTAGCTGGAGACAAGGCAATAAGCTGTGAGTCATTTAGAACATTTTCCTCCTGCTCACATATAAAAAAACAAAACAAAACATTTCAATATGAAAACAAATAATGTAATGGTTCTGCAACTGTGCAAACATTGCCAAAGCATGCACCAGTGTTGATGGTGAAGTAAACAAAACTACAGTGTGACTTCATCCTAACTTAAAACTGAATTGGAGTCATATGCCTCCCTGTACACTATCCTGGACCGATTTTTTTTTTTTTTTTTTGCCCCACAGCTCTGTTTATCAAAAGTTTTTCCACATACCTTTCCAAGAAATGCTGAAATAAAGACAAGAGAAAATCCTGCAAATTATAGTGTGCCGGTCCTTTGCCAAAAAGCAATCCCTAGACAAAAACATCTCCATACCTGAGAAGTAACACAAGTGCTGAAGCTGATATTTCAGTCACAAACTATTACAAACACAGTTGCCTTACAACTGCTTCTCATTTACGGCGTTTTAAGAGGAAACACTGACACATGTATAGACAATGCCATCTGTGTTTTGTTTACCTTCGTCGTCATAGTCCTGATGTCACTGCAAGGTGAGCAACTGGGTCATGGGTAGCTGGAGATTTTACTGGCCTTGATCCCTGACTGTTTCTCCATCAGCTGGGAGTAATGGCTGCCTTAAAGCCCTCAGTGGCAGCTACTACAGAACACAGTGACTCTTGAACTCCTTCAATCATCTGTCTCGCTCACATTGAATCTGCCATCTCCCCAGACCATTTTGTCAGTGTGTGTCTCTTGTAGTCTTGGTATTGCTTATAACTATATTGTAAACCTCTTAGAAAAACCTGTTCCATAACACATGAGCAGTAGTTTGAGTTGTCACATGAACGAGTGCTAATGTTACACCTTCTGGAAATTATTTAGCTTTAATACTTTGTGTTCTTTGAAAAATAAAAAGCATAAAATATTACATTAATTATATATCCCTTTTATACGTCCCATTGTGATTGTTTGCCAGATTAGTTTGTTTCACATTGCTGGCAAAAAAATATTTTGGCAAATACATGATGTGAGTACAGACAAAAAAAATGAAAAACTACTTTTTTCAAATCAGACAAAAGAGAGATGTGCCGTAAGGTTGTGTCTGAATCTGCTGAACATTAATCTTTTTCTAAACAACCTGGAAAAAAAAAAAAACACCACTGTTCACATTCACGTGTTAGACAGTCATGTTGTCTTGTTAAAGCCCCGATCCATGACAGCAGGGTGGCTCCCCCTGTTGAAACAATGTCACTCCACCTCAAGCTGGTGCCTGTAAAGTGATTTATTGGGTTAAAAATACAGATTATATATTTTTTTTCACTCTTGGAATTTATTCTTTGTACTTTCCTACAAATGACAATGTCAGTAGAACATTAGTTGGGTAAAATAAAAATAAAAAATAAATATATTTCTTTACTTTAATTTTTAAGTAAATTTTCACAATTAATTTTGGCAATATAACTCTA
>JAUBNQ010000020.1:13612587-13636280 GCA_032353495.1 Ctenopoma kingsleyae | reverse complement strand
TTTACTCCTAAGGTAGGAGGAGACAGAGAGCAAAAAAGGAAAAAAAAAAAATGCTAAAGGAGAGAAATGCTAAGCCTGCTAGAGTAATAGTGCCGCTCTTTGTCCTGCACTCATTATTTTCACTTTGATTACAATCTGGGGCAGTTCAAGTTACCCTAATTCAGTCGGCTGAGGCTCTGGCTGAAATTGTGCTGTGCTGAGTGATGGTCGAATTGAAGCTGGCAGGGGGGTAAACGCTGTACCGAGTTTGGCAATTTGAAAAAAATAAAAAATAAACGCAAAACAAAGGCAGTATCTGCGGTAATAATGTGACAAACACACAAGCATCATAATAAGCACAATCTCTCAGTAAATTTCTGACTCATCGAGCATGGTGGAGATGTAAACGATGAGACCAACCGTGTAATTCCTTCAGGGACGCTTTCATGCCAACGGGACGTCTTGTTTATGCCAGAATGAGAATGTTGAGAAACGGTCTCGGTGTTGCACAGCGTTGGTTGGAAGAACAGGCACGCATGCTGGGATTCTCTGGCCAGTGACGGTGGTACCATGGGAGAGGAATGAGTAGTGAGGACGCTGCCTTGGGGCCAACCACCACTAGACACTAAGCACTGCAGAGGCCCAGTCCCTATGTAGCTCTAACCACAACCCCCTGCTCCTTCCATCTGTTCTCTATCAGGGGCCTCTCTCTGACTCTCGCTGTCTCTTAACTTTCTGTAGCTGGACTCTTCCTCCGTTTTGGATTTTCGATTTTTCCTCGGCTGGTATTTCTTTACTTCTAAAGATTCTGGATTTGTTATAGCTAGCTGAGGGCAGAGGCCTTACCCTTTTCACCAGAATACTGCACTGTGTTTCCAAGATTTTTGCTCTTTCAGCTAAATCACAACACATATAGAGCATATTGATCCTGAATGCTTTCTTGCACTCCGTCACGTTTTTATTTTCCCTCCCACACCACATTTCGTGATTATCGTCCCTTTTGCCTTCTGGTCACAGCAGGTAATCTGATAGAGATAGCAGAAAGTGTCATCAGACAGATGTGACTTTTCTGACTACGCCACCGCCGTCACTTCAATTATTAGCCTGGTTCACAGTTGTACTATATCTATGCTGATTTTTGCTGCCCTTAATGGTTAGATTAGAGTTACTAATTAAAAAAAAAAAAACAATATTATGAGCTGCCCTAACGCTTCTCTGGGCGGTGATGAGTGAGGGCAAAGTTATTATTCTTTTGAACTCCTGCGGTGTGGGGGGAAGACGGCAGACATTCAAAGCAGCATGACGTTTTGTGTTTGTTATTTCTTTTTTTACTTTTTTAATTCCTGTGCCAGAGATTTATGGTTCGATAAGTGCCTCAAACTTTTCTTTTTTTCAAATGGGGATAATTTAAATACACCTCACAGGCAGACAGGGAGTTTTTTTCTCTCTCTGTCTCTTTTTTCTGTTCGTCTGTTCGTCTCAGTCTTGCTGTGTTTTCAACTGTGGTCTTTCTATTATCCTTTTAGCAGGGATTTTTCTGCTATCTGCACTACAGTAGACATGATTTGTCTTTCCTGTTGAGATTTACTGTACCTCCTTGTGTTTTAATGCAATTCGCCCTCCTGTCTTCGAAAAAGTAATGCCTGGCATGACCACTAAGTTTCTTTCTCTGATGTATTTGAGCTTTCAAGTCATGTTCATAAGCTCATATTCTCACCTGTGAAAACATTTTTCACAGTACTATGGTTACAGCTCAGGAATGTGCAAACATGACCCATGTACACAGGAATACTCTCCTGTTGTGCATTTAATCAATTTCGCCCACTTGCCGCAAAAAAAAATCCCAGAGATTTGCACAACTCCATGAGAAAATTTCAAAGTTATCAGTGGTAAGAAAAAACACAATTTACATGTGGGCATAGGTCAGAAGATTTGGACCAAATATATTTGTCCTAGTTTGCATAGCTTACCGTCTTGCCCAGGAGCTTCCTGTGTTGTTGCCCAACAAAATATCAGTGAACGGCACTTCCTCCTTCAGCCATTACATCATTTGTTTCTGTTTCCTGTCAAGCGTGACTGCTCGACAGCCCATCCGTATAATTAAAACGACCTTTAAGCAATTTGCTGCTGAGTTTCTAATATTTTTAGCCTGGTCATTATTCCAGATGCACAGATGTGGCATGTCAAGGAGGGAACGTGGGCCTGACAGCATCTCGCTCCTATTGTTCATTTGTGAAAAAAATTGGGTATAGGTAGTCGGGTTGGTGATGGAGCTATTGCCCAATTTATTCATTCAAGTGTCAGTTATACAGACAAATATGTGTAGCGCCAATGTGGGGCTGAATTTTGGAGCCGTTACAGCCTGTCAACATAGTGAGAGCGCAGTCATTAATCACCATACATTTGATCAGAATGCTGCGAACCTCTACTGTTTCCTGTGATGGAAGGACAATGGAAGGCTGTGTTAGATCTTGTTCCGCTAATTGGGTTAGTCCAGCTAATGGCCATTTAGATGGTAGATAACAGGGAGGCATTTTACTCCACCAAGGTGGTGATGGAGGCAAATCCTATCATGCATTTGAAAGTTAAAAAAATGGTTTTGGTAATGTTGCCTTTGGACTTCTTAGATTGTAGTGTGTGTGTACTTTGGTAAATTCAACTGTGCAGCAGTGGCTTGGTTGCCAGGTAATTATTTTTAAACTGTACTTTAACACAGCAGAAAAATGCTCTGCAGGTATTTGTTTTGTTATTTCCTTTATTCTCACTAGTCCATGTGTGCTAGTTTTGACAGTTTCAGACAGGTTCAAAAATGGGCAAGAAATTGTGTAGTGAGAAAATCAGCAATGCCACAAGTGGTTTATAATTTGTGCAAAGTGCTATGTGAAATCACATCACCTGCTTCTCTAGTTATGCCTCACAGTGTTAGCACACATAGTGTTTTCAAAGAAATGTAACCTCAAATTCGTCTGAGAAGAACAACAGTGCACCGTACGGGGACGTGGGAATTGAGAATGGAATTAAAATTACAATACCTGCATGCCCAGCTGCCCAACTCAAATTGCTCAGCTGTTATATGCTTCTCTATGCAATATCCTGCCATTGAGCTCTGTGCAAGGCATGCTAATAATGAAGCTGTCTCTGGCGTAAGGATTTCCATGTGCAGGTCATGAAAATTGGAATAGAGGGAATTCATGCTGTATGTGACTGTACCAACTGAAATGGGCTAAGGGGCTTACTATTCCCCAACCAAAGTCACCGCTACTGTTTTGTGGTGTCCACTGAAAATGACTGCCCAGTTGCTGTACTACTAAGAGTAACACAAACCTCAGTAATAGTGGAGCAAGTCTACACAACTCTTTTAGTGTTACTAAAACAAAGGGGGGAGAGAGAAGAAAGACTGGCCAGTGTCCTTGGTTGAGTGCAGCTCTGGGTGCAGTTTCTGTTTTTCTGCCAGTGCAGTTTCTGGCTCTGTTCTTTCCTTCCAAATGAGAAAAAAAATGTTTGTCCTCACAATGAGTGAGTAGCTGCTGAGATTAGCCATAGGCCCACTGCTAACGTGACAGGCTGCATGACATCACTTAGCCAAAATGGACCGCCACTTCAAAATAGGAGACTCCTGCCCTGTGTTCACTGGAAGAAAATAATTGACTCTGAAATGTATTCAGTGTATTTTCATTTTGTTTTAGTTTTGGCAATGGTGTTGTTTTTCTGTGGGTGGCAAAGATTAGTTGGCAATGTTTGGTGTCTTCAGTGTTGGATTTGTGTGGGAAAAGTGAATTAAAGACGAGAATTAAAACTCCTTAATTAGAATTGTTGGCAGTTTTTCATGACATCATGTGGTGTGTTTAATAACTTATGTTCATTTGTATTTCCCAGGTATGATATCCGGGATTACCTTGGTGGCTCCCATAGACTAAATTTGGGGAAATCATATAATTCTAATTATTACAGACCCTGGGGAGGCCAGTAGGAAAGGTGTGATGGGTAGACAAAAGATAGTTTAGTTAGACAATTCATTCAGACTATAGTCATCAGATTAGTTCACCAAAATCACAAGAAACATTTTCCCACCGTCAAGCCATGCAGGCACTATTGGTTTTATTTGTTGTGGTTTGAAATATTTGTTGCTTAGACTTCTGCCGCCACCACATTGAAAGATTTATATTTGAAAGACTCATCAACAACGTGATTTTTCAGGAATAATGTCATTGTTACTTAAGATAATGCACAGACCCCGCAGTCAACAGTTTTTATTAGAAACTATTTTCTAGTGGGTTTCTCAGTGGGTGACATCTCAAAATGTTGGCAAATGACACTGAAACTATCTGCAAGTCTGGATCCCTCTTGGGAAAGTGGGGAAATATGTTTTCTATTTAATTTGTATTTTTCCTAATATGTATTTGGAAAATACACATTAATGACTAAGAAAAATAAAATACAAAGCAAAGTCATCCAGTCTATAACCCTCTTTGGGAGGTTCTCATTAGTTTTGATTAGTCAGATGAAATTTTAAATACACATAGCTATTTTCCCAAGAGTGTGGAGGAGTGTGTGTGAGCCTCCAACTCCACCTCCACTTTCTCTTGAGTGACCTGTGCACCACTCAAGCCCTGGGGGCTCAGTTACACATATGGCCTGATCTGCTGCTCCAGAAAACTTCCACATTTCACTCCAACTGCTGGCTGTACACATACACAAATGTACACAAATTTTCACAGCACAAGCACATCTGGTTTCCAGGATGGCTCTCATGAATGCAGGCCTTTTAGCTGGTGGTACCGGGAGGCTGCTGGTGTTAATGACTGGGGCATTCCTCGACTTCCAGAATGAAAACGGGGAGAGGATGCAAAACAGAGGCAAACACCCCTTCTAAGGGGTAACCCAATCCATGTGTGCACATTTGTGTGTGTGAGTGAATAAATGACCAAAGCTAAAGGTCCCTGGGGTTAAAAGAGAATGCCACTGCACCCTAGCGTGTATGTGCCAGGTCTGGCTTCCTCCCAAAAGTGCAGAGAGGTCACAGCAATTTCCCCAAGTCAGGAGCGGTTCAGGGTCCCTCTTCCCTTAAATATCAGAGTGAAGGATGAGGTGGAAAGCGTGAGGCATGATCTTTGTAGAATTACCTCCCCTAATCCCCTGAGTGTCAGGACTGCGAAGTGTGCTGTTGTTTAGCAAGGCATGAGGTTATGTGAGGGTAAATGTGAACGCTAGAGACTGTATTTTTCAGTCCACAACTAAAATAAATTAATAATTCAATTCATAATTGGAGGGGAATTTTCTCACAGGTCTAATTTTTCTTTGGTTATTGGCATGCTACCACAATCCTTTTTATTAAGTTTTTTAACGTCAGCATGTCACTTCACCCCATTTGGCAGCAAAAAAAGAACAGGGATGCTTTGCTCAGGACTACATTAAGAGTGGAAATAAAATGTTGTTCCCAAAATGGGCTTAATAATGATTTAAGTAGCTTGCAGTGGAAGAGATAATTTTACTGATTTTCTACCGTTTTCCCATGTATTTCCTTGACCCAAATAGCAGGCTTCTCTCTCTCTCTCTCTCTCTCTCTCTCTCTCTCTCACTCACTCTCCCCTCTCTGCTCACTACCTTTCTACGTTTTACTTTTGAATCCCCAAAGAATGTAGCATTCCAAATATATTCCATATTCATCAAAGTGTGGTCGTTTAGCAAGTTGCTTTGAATGCATCTTCCTAAAAAAAAAAGCCCTCCTGTGTGAAGTAAATGGACCAGTGCTGTTCAGGCAAAACCAGCCACAGGCGATGTGTGAGGACTTAATTTGACTGACCTAGGACTAATACTATCAATACATTAAGCTTACTTAAGCCATAAGTGCCTTGCAGTCTCAAAAATGCACAAATTCAAAATGTATTTGTGGTGGTAGCATTCATAGCTTTGGAGATATTTCTGTAGATTACAGTGATGATTAAGATATAAATCCTGTCGCATCTTACTAATCGTGACACTAGCTGTCACTTTACTGCTCCAAGAAGTTTGCTTTAGGTCATGGGAAACCAGTTGATATTGGCTCAGAAAGGAATACAATTCCTTTCACATATCCTATACAGTACTTCTGGCTCAAGACAGCTTAATCGATATTTGGGAACATGAACCACTGTGGAGCTATAGGGTTGTAGTGAACGCTCATTTTTATGCAAGAAGAGTTATCCAAGGGCAGAGAAGAAACATCAGAGTTCTGAAGCCTCCCTTGTTATTGCTTCATATTTATTTTTGTTTATTTCTACATTCAATACACAGCATTTCATGTTCTGGTTGCAACCTTAAAGTTTTAACATGCACAGGCTCTACCCAAGTCATTAAAAATTAAGGAGTATTTATTAGCACATATAAAAAAAAAAATGCTAAAACATGTCTAGGGGTAGTTATGTCCACCACCTTGGGAGTCTGCTGCCCTACTAGGATTAAAACCCATCACAGCTCTGTCCTTTTCAATTGCCAGAATAATTGTTAACAGCAACCTGAGCCCCTAAAAAAAAGTTTTTCGTTATACCAAAAATTCGTATAGTCTTCATATTAGAATAAAAAATGAAATAAATGCAAAAAAAGGAAAAATAATTTATCCATTTCCATCTTCCTCCCAGACTCACTATTATAATAACACATTTCAGTGGATGCATGATTAACTTCACATCTGAAAGAACGAATTGGCCACCCAGACACCACAGCAAACAGGTATCCTGCGCACCACTCGAGCTGTTGATAACAAAAGCCATCACCCTGTGCACCGCGAAGCAGTTACCACATGATTTTATGAGAGCCATGCTCATTTATGAGTGCAATCAGTTGCAACCCAATGCCCCATAGGACGTCAGTGTTAGCGCCCCTCTTTGTCCTATGATGATGGACTGTCTGTTCAATGGCGTTATTGTAGGTGGAGTGGCTATCCAGGGAGTAATACATTGATAACAATATCAGCTCATAAAGATGGGCTGCTGGAGAAAAGGTCACTCCCTTACTTATCCATGCTGCATCTCTCTTTCTCTCCTCCCTCATTCTCATGATTCCTCCCCCAATTCTCTCTCTTTCCCAATCTCTCTCTCTTTACCCCATTCCCCCTCCATACCTGTGTTTGTGTCTGCCCCTGACAGCTGTGCCTGAGTGTGTAAGGAAGCTGGAATGTCATGTTTTAAAGCAGACATATACTGCTTTTCATGTTCTGACGTTACATATATACTTTTGTGAAGTTGGATGCCCATGTTACACATAACCAGAGGCCTAAAGCTTGAATTGAATGTGTGTTTGGAAGCTGGCAGGTAATGAAACAAAAAATGTGTTTCAGTCTGGCCAATTCACTTCGTTGTCACAAGTTTTTTCAAAATACTGCATTGGTTGACGTCAAGCGGTGTGGAAATACTTGACGGGCGATCCACTTTGGGATCCTACACCCACTAATTATGCCTTCAAGCCCAACCTCTCAGGTTAGCTGCCACAGCTCCACTCATGACTAGTACCAGTTTGAGTGCATAGGTTATTACGTCTTATGTAAGGTTAACATATTAACTTTCTCTACTTTTCCCAAAGATAAAGCCATAAAACAGCAATTGATGGAGTTACAGGCCAGAAATGGACCGAAACAGATCAGAGCATTTTTTTTATCCATCACAGATGGCTGCAATCACATCCTGCCCCAGTATCCAACAGGATATTCAGGTAGGTTGTTGCTGGAGGATGATGCTGTTCCAACTGGACATAGTTCAGCCCACAGGAAGACTTTCACAAGCTGGCAAATCAGGAGAGAGTGTGATGAGGAGAAGGGAATCCTTAAAGACACAAAAGTTCGAACAAGCTTTTTTACTGTCTCATGGCCAGAGTTCATTTTCACTTTTTTACCTTGAAAAATATAATCTATATAATCTTGTATCAGTGGAGCCCCAGAATAAAATATAAACCGTAAATTAAGCATAATATGGCCACTTTAACTGGAGTTAGAGGTATGTATGTTGACAGGCCAGACAGGGGGAACAGATGGCAGCATGACATGCCCAAGGTCATCTGGCATGACACTGTCCTGAGCGCTGGATATGAAACCCAACACTTTTTCGCCTGCTTCCTTTTTCTTTCTTCAGGATTTCTGCTCTGCCCCTCCCTGCCTCTCTGTCTTTCATTCTTTCTTTCACCTCTGTCTCTCTTCTCTTTATCACATACACCTTTGTCAGGTTTTCATTCCCTAACTTTTTCCCTAACTCTCCTCTGCTTGCCCTGTCTTCGTTATTGTGCCTTTTCTGTGTTTATCACTCCTCCCCACCTCGATGTAGGTCACAAAGCCTCCTGTACAGGCTGCTGCCTATCTCTGCATAAACACACTGCCCCCTAAACTCTCCTGACTACCCTTTTCACATACACACTTATTCACCTCATTGAGTAGCCGTAATTTTTTTCTCTTTCCTCTTTCTCTGTCACACATACTCAATTGGAATCACATCGGCCACATATCCTGTAAAAACGTGCCAAACTACCCTTATCTCCCAAAGTCTTGCCCCAAACAGCCCTGTCAGCAGAGATGTAGAAAGAATCCAAATGAGGTATAATTACCTGTGCAGCCATGCCTGGAAGGTCGTGCACCGGAAATCCCAACCAAACCATACAGTAAGCATGCCATGTAGCAACACATGGCTTCTTTGTCTTCCAGCTAATTTCCAACAGAAGCATAAAGTATAAAGAGGAAAAAACAGTGGCAAAAGGTGGACGAGAGAGAGAGGAGGCAAAAAGGGAGAAAAGTGCCATTTCTGCCTTACCATCTTCGCTGAATGTTTTTTAGGGCTTCCAGCAAAATCCCAACAGAGCAGGGCAGAGTGTGATGTCCTCACTGTACCGAAGTCTTTTCAAAGGAGTTTGTTTCAGCTCAGCAGGCAGAGCCATTTGTCCCAAAACAGCTTTGGCGTCTTTGCTTTTTTTCTTCTTTTAATAAAGAGAAACTTACAACAGTGATTCAGAAAGCAGGTTGGGAGGGTAAAAAGTCCAGGGGGAAGGCCAAAATTTTCATTCATGTAGTTTACATTCAGGGAATATTCAGCTGCATACACCACTGCAAATGCAAGACTTACTTGTTCATAAAGTATACAGGACGACATATGTCCATCCATGCATGAACTGGTAACCTCTTGTTATATTTTTAATGTTCCTCATTGAAACCTCTGTGGGTGCTTTAGCTCAATTTGCAGCTTTCAAAGGCTGTTCTCAGAGTGACCCATATGAACCTTAATGAGGTGAGAACACCATGACAACAGTAGCTTCCCTCAACATGGCCAGCTACAATAAATAAAAACACAAATTTGTTTTTGAGATACCTTTTTTAACTAGGTCTCCCACACCTTCACACGATCAGTGACTCAAAACAGTGAGTCTGTGTTGTGCGTATTAGCATGTGTTTACGGTTGGTATTTGAAGTCACTAGGGCTGTGTTTGTCGTTGCTGTTGCTCTGGCCCTGTGATTATGCCTGCCGTTTTTTTTTTTGGCAGAAGGTTGTCTGAATATTAACAACATAACAATGCTAGGGCTGATTAGTCTTGAATGCACGATAGATGGCAGATCTCTATCTGGGGTGATACAACAGTAAAATCATGCTGGGAGAGAGAGGAAGTACAGAAAAGGGGATAAGGAGGGGGAAGGGGAGGAAAAACTGTTTCAAATTGTCTCATCTACAAAGGTTATTTTCTGAATAGTAAGTCTTTCAGCATAAAACCACATGTTTTTCCTTGAATAGAAATATGCATAGCCACAAACAGAGAGCATATGGATGTATTTATGGCACCGCTTTGTTCTTGTAGTGTTGAATGTGTAACTCTGAGACTTTAAAAAGCGTCTTTTCATCTCTTGTTTTTTCCTACTTTCCTCTGCTTTTTCAAAATGGCATTTTACTCTGCGAGAATGGAATTACAAGGTGTATTACATGTAAACACCAGTATAATTTGTTACAATTACACCTCATAAACCTAGTTGTTGCTCAATATGTTCAGCATCCTTGCAGTTTTCTTGTCTTGATGTGGGAATGCGGAACTTTTGCTAATATAAAATAAAAAGGAACAAGACTGAAGTATTGAGTGAATAGAAAGGAGCTCCCTGGGAACAGCAAAGCTCGTAGCAAAGTTGTGCTACAGATTGACGTCTCTATGAGAAATCTGATTTTGTGAACAACTCCAAAGTTGTTGCTTCAGCCATTAATCATACATCCCTGGAGAAGGGAACTCACTGGAGCACAGGGCCCTCTCTGTGTCGCCGTGACCGACTGAAAGCTAAACCCAGCGTTCTTGAACAATAGATGCCCCAATGTGACACCATTTTGTTAGAGTGTTTGAGTGCATGTTTGTGTGAGAGGGCAGGACGGATTCTTGAAAGTACAGTGACACCTAAAGGCCTAATCCTATAGGCCTTCTCTGTCTCTCTCCCCCCTCTCTCTCTAACACTTGAGTCAAGGACATGGTGAAATTTGGAGAAAAACTGATGAGTTTTCACTTTTACTGCACTTCATAGTTCCAAGCGCTTGCATGGGGCATCAATTTCCTCTCCTAATGACATGCCTGGGGCTGCCTGCAGGAAAAGTGGCATTTTCATCTCCAACCTGAGCATCTGATTGGACATTGGATGGGAAAGCCAAAAAATGGATGCAGTGCTTTTTTTTAAACGATGGTGCATTTGGAATGGCGCTGTATTGCAGTGTGGGTGCTGTTTTTATGCCCTCAAACCAATCATTTCTTTTTCTCATCTTGTTTGATTTAGTTCCTGTGTGTTTTTTTTATGTTTGTTCAATGTGAAGGTCAGGTCCCAAGTGTATCTGTGTGTAAGTGTGAATATTCAGACACGGTATTTTTTTGTACAATACACACAGGACTGTACACTAAAAAGTAAGTTTAGGTATGGATTTACTATCATAATATAATACATCTATTTCCCTGTGGAATGGATGTGCCATACATTTACTATAGCAAATCCATAGTTGATGAACAGCAAATTATTATTACACCTAAAAAGTCATTGTGATCATGGACATGATAATGATTGTTTTTAGATGTTCTTTTTTAAATTTCTATTTATGCTTAAATTTTATGGCATCTTAATATAAACAACAAAAGACCATCCATCTTTTATTTGCCTTCTTATTTGCTTTTATATTATTGTGGACGCTCACACAGGGCTCTTTTGTATTTTCCAGTGAGTCTACAGTACGCATTCATTCACACAGCACACACACATAAACACACATTCCTCGGCTGAACAGTACCACTGTAGTGGTGAGATCCTCACTGGGCAGCCCTTTGATCTCGTCTCATCTCTTGTGTCTGCTTTCACGGCCAGCTCTGCAGGCAGAGCCAGTTTTTAATATGGCAGTGCACCCTGGGTCTCAGAGTAACAATAAACTTTACCTTCAACTGTCAGCAGGTCTTAATCACTGGGATTACTGCAGCACTAAATGTTGGATTACTGTTAATATTCCTGCCGGTGAAAAAGGTAAACAGACTCAAAGAGATAAATATCGCCCACTCCTCAACAGAAATATCCTTTGGAGTTCACAATCTCATTTTCATCACTTGCAAATATGGCACAGAAGTCAAAAAGGGGAAAGAATAAGCCTCAGTTTCGATGAATGTGTAGAATCACAGTGGAATCCTTTTTGGTGGTGGGCTTTCTCCCACAAATATACAATCGGTCATTCTCAAAGAGCCTTCAACGGAGCTGTTATTTGCTGTCCCGTGAGGCACCATAGCTGGAGCTCACCAAGCCAGCTAATGGAGCTTCAGGGGCCTGCAAATGGCAGCCAGCGAGCACGCAGTAGTCTCTGTGGGCAAAATGAATGTAGATATCCATTTAGTTTTGTTTCCCTGTGGAATGAAGAGAAAAAGATTATGGAAACTCATTGTTATTATTATTATTATTTTATTATTATTATTATTGTTATTATTATTCACACATCATTCCCAGGGCTTTGTATTTTAAAATAAAACATGAAAATAGTAATATTAAAAAAGAAATTGTAATTATGGGACAAGCTGTATTTTTATTAAATTGTATATGTTATTATATATATAATAGTATAATTGGTAGCAATGTTGTAATGACAGTCTGAGTTTAAAAAAATTATTATTCATTAAATATATATATATTTTTATTATTAACAGAAGAGCAGTGTTGTGTTTCTAATTTAAATTATTTTAGTGTCAGCATAGCATCTCATTATGAAGATTCTCCTCAACAGGCAGAATATTTAAAATGTGTACACACCTTTGACAAAGGTCTACGAGTGTACACACTTAGAGAAAATGTAGTGTCATCCATATATTCACACACCCTAAAATGGCGTCTAGTTGAGTGGAGTGTGCTGTTGCAGAAAAAGCTAAATCCATACTCTGCTGGCTCCAAATATTTTACCATAGCTTAGCTGCTCCACTAAAATCAGCACTTATGTAAGTGCACCCCATTGCCCCTTCATCTTGCTCTGAAAACAACACTGGATTATAGGCCATTGTCTCGGGCGTCTTGACTCCCCTGCGACACTGGTCTCATGCCTGTGTCATGTTGTGGGAATAATCGACAGAGAGAGAAGAGATTTACACAATGCATGAGTACTCTCTGCTAATGCAGAGAAGACTGCAGCCTCTAAAGGTTAGGCCTGTGAACAAGTGTTCATGCATTTTCATCAACAGTGATATCATTCACAGAGAATGCAATTCAGGTTGCCTTGAGTGAATACATTAAGTAAGAAGGCACAGCCATTTATTTAGATGGTGCTGTATAGTCAATGTTTAGGCTGTGCATGGCTGCTTCCTGGTTGCGCGAACAAAATGGCTTTGTGTGCATTCGATTTTTTTTCCCCTTTTTATCCTCATTCACTCATTCATTCAATTGTATTCCACCTAAGTGACCAGACCTCATTTTTCCTAGTACTAAAACAGATTTGAATGTATGAATAAACCAATGAAATCATGCCTGTGAGATCCCCAAAACTAGAACCACATGAATATTTTCATAGATAACTTGTGTTTCGCTGAAAAAGCAGGGTTTTCTCAGACATTTGTCATTGCTTTTTAGCGCAAAGCTTGGTGAGTAAAATGAATATTATCATGCAAAGATGTTTCCGTCATCCCATTCCTTTTAGCTAATTAAATTGCTATGAGTCCTGCTATCACAGTGTTAGCACCACAGATATATGATGGCAGTCTTTATTGAAATGATTTCCATGGGTGTTTGTCTCACTCCTAGCTTTGTGTTAGGCTTTTAGGAAGAGAGACAGAGAGAAAGAGGCGGGGAGAGACAGAGGGGGTAGTGGAGAAGAGAGAATATGAAATTGATTAGTGAGCTGGGATGGAAAATAAAGACTTCATCAGGATCATGTCGTGCAGTCCTCACAATCAGCTGTGAAACAATGCAGCCTCCCTAATGAGGATAGAAAGACAGGGACTGTGAATCTATGTACCTGCATGATATTTATGTGTGTTTGGCTGTGTTGTGCCACTGAAATGAAAGTACAGGGGATCAGAGAGAGAGAGTATGTGTTGAGATGGTTTGTGTCACAATCATTCAGATCCTCCATAGCAACAAGACTTTTTTGTTAAATCAAAAATTCTGTATCACCGTTCTTACAACCTTCAGGCAAAAAACCAAATGGTTCTCGTTTTAAATTCTCTTTTGAGTGCTGTTGAATTAAGTTTAATTATTGTGAACGTTTGTAGTGAAAGACAGTAGTGGCACCCTTCTGGCTGATGGATATTCACGCGGAAAATACAACAATTTCTATTGTTAACCAAACAAACTCGGAACACACTTAAATAGAGCGGTTTCAGGCAGTTATATTTTTTTAATCTGCTTTTTTAATTTTCTTACAACAACTATAAAACAAATAAAGATTAATAATATATATCAGTATTTATTATTTGTTTATTAATTTTTTTCTTAACAGTATATATATATTTAAGAATTATCAATACCTTTTGAAAAGAATGAGTGACAGATATTTAAAGGTAATGTCTTGACAATGAGCCAATGACAGCTTGAGGAAATGATGTTCTTTCTTTTCTATTATTTTTTATCTTTAGTAGTATGATTTGTAATTTGCTGTATTTTTATTTTTTTTCTAAGTCAAAAATGGCCATAATAATTGAAGTTTTAAATCAGCAATAGATGTTCGAGATTTACAGTTATCATTCAGTTATTCAGGTACTTATGACTTTTGTAGCAGTTTTTTATATTTTCATTTAAAGTGTTTGTAATGCTGGTCAAATTATCTTCTTACTTATAATGTTCTCCTTTATGATCTATAGAAGAACCAGTCAGATGAAATGAAAAATAATCTGCAATAAGTAATCTGTATTTCTGTCATGATCACGGTGATGCAGTTATTATTGGTAGTTGGTGTTCACCCTTCAAGTTATGACACCTTGACGTTATGTATTCACTGTATGTAGTCACTGCTACAGAAACATTAACAGCCTGCCCTGCTCCCGAAACCTGGAAACCCACTGAAATATATTCGATAATACTGCAGTGAAGGCTTGACAGACGTGCTCAGAAAGATATAAAACACTGGAGCCGTAACATACACAGTTTCTGAGTAAAAAATATTCTTGCAGTGCAAATAAAAATAAATTGAAATTAATTTAGAAAGCAATTCAAACTGAACAAAAGAAGACAGTGTTCTCAATTTTCTAAATTTGCCTCGCTTTTAGAGTCTCTTTAGCTCATCATCAGGGTGCCAATAACTCTGTGAGGCTCTAAATTTATAACACTTCAATACACAAGACCATCATTTAAAGGATAATTGTGAAGTTCTTATTATCAACACCATGGACAGTTGTGAGATTCATTAAAGTCAAGTCTCCAACAGTGAGGGAGAGATACGCAACAAACTGGGGCATGTTTCAGCAGCCAATAAAAACACAGCACTATTACACAGGCGACCTATCAGCAGCCTGCTACACGCCGTGCTGACGAATCACTCAAAACTTTCTCTTCTCCCTTCATTCTCCTCTTCGTACTTATCTCTATGCTGATAGAGTACTCTGACTGATTGTGAGAATGACTGTATTGCCATAGCGTTGCTCTCCCACTCTCCCCTCCCCTGGTTATTTTGGTACGGTAGAGAAACTGTGGCTGACTCCTGGAAGAAACCCTCTGGCGACTGCTATTTATAGGGAAGAGACACAGTCGCATTTGCATCTGGAGCTTATGAGAGAGAAAAAGACATAGAGAGAACAAGAGAGAAGCATGAAGGATACAGTCAATTTTTTGAATTATTAATTTATCCCACTACCCAAGTAATTTTTATCCAGGACAAATAAAGGAAGAAAGGGGAGAAAAAAGGGGGGAAGCAGAGAGAAGTGTAAGAGAGACTTCGTCCAGATTCTCTTTTCTTGCCCATAAGTGAAAAAAACCCACCTTGAAATAAGACAGGCTGACCCAAATTGAATTAAATCGATTTGAATTCTCCTGAGCCTGCTTTTTTCCACAGTGTACACAGTATTATCCTCCATTTCCTGTGACAGTGTCATGAGCAGTATGCATTACTCAGCTCCTTATAAAAATACTCGAGAGCTATGGTATTGATTCTTGCGCTTCAATAATTGAGCCGCCAATGCAGAACAATGACGTCCCCATTGTTCCCATTTGTGCTGTTGAAAGTGCATCTCCCTAAAGGCCTGCTCACAGGGAAAAAGGCCTGGCCTGTAGGTTGCAGAGCTAATTAGTGACGTTCACCATGACATCAGAAAAATATGTATGGATTAGGGCTCAGAGAGGACAATCCCTGGGTCTGTCCCCGCAAACCACAGGGCTTGAATGCTGATTGAAATCTAGATAGATTCGGGATTCAGGTTTGATTCATTGCAGGGAAAATTGAGAAAAGAGAACGTGGGGGAGAACTGAAGAGAAAACTGTAAAACCACCTTAAACAAATTTTCCACCTGTGTTTGTTTGCACTGTTTGAAGTTACATTCCAAGCTTGGATGTGATCTGCGTAAAGTATGCAGCGTTCAACATGACACGGAGCGCACAAACGCAACGCTCACTACGTCACTTAGATCATCATGGAGAACTTAAGCCTCAGACAGATCACAGTGATCATAAGTGATTGTGCAGAGAGTGTGGGAACTTATTTACAGTGTGTGACAACCACAACAGCCCAAACATCCCAGTGACCATTCCTGGACCAGACTAAGGCCACTTTAGGGTTCACCAACACATTAAGATGGCAGAATTAAGGAGCTGCATTAAAGTGTTCTTCAGATGAGTCCATTTTTATTGGTACATTGATGTCATAGTTTTTTTGGAGGATGAAGGTTTAAGATATAAATATGTAAATGAATGTTTACCCTGATTCACCGCACAAGCACACTGAATTTGGTGGAGCACGCAGTTGTGTGGTGAAAGGGGGCAGAATGGGGAGAGAGTTAAGGAATAGAAGCGAGGGAGAAAAAGATGGAGGGAGGGAGAGGGTGGTGTATACATTATTAACTACGACTTCATCACATGTTCCCAGTTTCTTGGGGACTTATTATTCTGAGGCGCTTTAATGAATAACAAGAAGAGAGGGCAGAGGGAGAGAAAGCGAAACGGTGTGATTGATGAAGCAAGTGGAGACACTGCCACCAGCTGGCTCGCTCCAGTACTGCTCCACAAACCACAATACCAGGAGAGATACTGCTTACTGTATAAATTTAGCCACAGAGGGCATCAACCTCCAAAGTGTCCCTGGCATTAGCATTTGACAAGGTCCCCACCTGCCACACTGCATATAGATTGGGATTTGCTTTGTCAAGGATACTTGTCAAGCAGATGCATGACAGCCAGATTTCATGAGCTCTGTGCTCCAACAGCGAGGTTGGACATTGAAACGGGCACTCTGTAAAGCCTCCCAGTGGGTGTGTGTATGTGTTTGAGTGTGTGTTTGTGTGTGTGCACGGAACGGAAAAGCAAAATATATTGGAGTTACAGAAAGTCTTTGTGTTGCGTGTGTTTGTGTTTGCAGGTGTGTGTCTGTGTCCTTACGTGTCTATGTGATCGCAGAAGAAAATTGGAGGGTAAGAATCGCTGTATCCAAGGTGACCGCTGCCTTTTTTTCTTTCTAAGAGTGGGTGGGGGCATTTCTGATCATCAGTGTCCTACTTTCTACAAGTTTATCCTCTCACATAAGAGAAATGGACATTTCCGTGTAATTCCCTGCCATATTACTCACTGTCTGCTGGTCATTACAAATGCAGAAACGAGTTAGGGGAAAAAAGGAGAGAATGTAAGAGGGAAGAATTGAAATAAGTGTGCTTTCTTTGATAACATGTACTTACATGTTTCTTGCGACCTTGGGTTATATAGATAGTTTATCCGATCATTTAGTTTTAGCGTGTTTTATAGTTTGAGCATTCTGCATACAGGATTATTAGAACCCTTCGAAAGAGTTGCTTCTGAGCAGCCTGTGCATGCTGCAGGGCCTCCGAAAGAAGAACGAAGGAAGCGAAAGCAAGCGGGGAGAAAGTGAGCACTTTCTGGGGAAGAGGAAAAAGAAGTGATGCGATATCAGAGGTTGTCAGCTTCGTTTACAGAGTGGCGTGATTCAGGACTGTGAGCTCCCTGCTGCTACCTTTCATTTTGACTCAGAGGAAAAAGTGCAGCATGTGTAGAGGACCGCTGTAGGGAAACTCAGAGAAAAACACTTTTACCTGATCCCTTCATCTGTCCACCAGAGTCCCCAGACGTTTCATTGTGCTTTCTAACCTGTAGCTCCTGTAGCTCTTCCTCCTGTTCATACAAGTGAATACACAGCAACATACACCACATTAATGCCACCAACATATCCTAAACCTTTCACTGCCATTTAGAGTGAAATGTTTTCTTCTTAATAAATAAATAAAATAATCATTCACCCAATACATTTTAATTGATGTATTGAATAATTTATTGGTGCACAACTAAGTGGATATTAGACCATTTTTTTGTATTTGTTCTGCAGTGTTATTGCATACAGTATACAGTTCTCCCTTTATCACGACTTTTCAGAACTGAAATTAACTAAACTAAAAATAATATGTTTGCTTTGTTGCAATATTTATTTTATAAACAAAAATATATTATACACTTTCAAGAACACTATCCAGTGTAAGGTAGTGCAAAACCTGAAATTAATATTATATTTGAAGTTAATGGTATTTAAAGTACAGTTGAAATTGAGTTATTTAATTAGATGAACTTTTCTAAATTTATCTGCAGCTACGTTTGTAATTGAATTAATCAATTAAAAAAGTGATTTTCAACCAAAATTGCCCAACATTTTCTAGTTGCAGCTTCTCATTTAGTTTCTTTATCTTAGTTGATATTAAACTGACTGGGTTTTGAACTAATTGGACAAAATAAGCAAAATGTGGCAAAAGAGAAACAATAAATGCATTGCGTTAAAGAAAACAGCCTTAAATGAAATGACAGGGTGCATTAATAAGGTTACATTGTTTTCTCAGTCGCCACCTCAGTTTTGATGCCACTGAGGCATTGCTGGTGGAAAAACTTAGTGAAAGGTGACATCTTGTCAAAACTTGAATACCAGTCACTCTGTAATGGTTGTTAGAGTTCGACAGTCAGTCTCCCACAAATGGCCACAGTCTGGTCTGGTCCTCGTCAGCTTTATTTTGTAACCCTAACCTCATCTGCAGCTGTTTTTGCAGGCCTTTGATTCCCCCTTTTCTACTCAACAATCAGGTCAACTGGTACTGTTTTGCACAAACAGCTGCTACTTGTCCTCTCTGATGTGTGACAGCTTAACTGTTTCTCTGCTTGGTTAAGACTGACTGCAGCAAACAAGCATCAAAGTCCAAGGGATTCAGCTGGTGACTACCGACAGCCAGACTTCATAGTTGTGGCATAGTCGTGTTTATTACATGGGGTCAGAGGGCACATATTGCCTAATAACCTGGGTACGCCGCTGCGGCTGGCTGAGTAGAAGAGGCTGTGTTGGACATGAGCGGCTGTTGCACTTGTTTCTTTAGAAGTCGAAAGGAGGGGAGTGCGTGTAGCATTTGAGTTTAAGAGTTTTGGGAACTGGGTGGATCTACACCTGTAACTTGTCACTCAAAATCTGTCATCGCAGATCTCAGCCATTCATCATATTCGTAAAATCATTAATCTCATTCCTCCCCAGGAGCAACTGGTTGCAGATGGGATCCATCCCTGTCTTGTTCCGCTAAGTGATACCTTCATCTGTTATGTCTTAATTTTGAGGCAGCTCACGTCCACACTGACATGTTACAAACAGAAGTTAAAGCCTCTGGTCACTCTGGTGAAAACTTCTCTTTTTTGTCCCAAGGTTGTAACACACACTTGCAATAAGCAGTGACATATAAATGTATCAGTGAGTTCTCCAGGTGATGAAAACCAGGATGAGTGCACAAGACTAAATCATCTATCATGTTGTCGTACAAGACCAGACAAAAAGATCACATGCACAAAACAGAAAGCAATGGGTTTGTACACTGGCTGCAGCAGAGGTAATCTCCCGAGACTTGGCTTTATTGCCTCTCTCAGCCCCGTAATGATGTTAGGACTCTGGGCTGCTTTGGTTTGTCGTGCTCTGGCTCCCCAGCCAGCCTCCATTTGGCTTTGGGGAAAGAGCTGATATTGGCCAGACTGCATTGAAATTTCCCCTAACAGGTTAAATCTCAGTTTACTCTACACACACACACACACACACACACACACACACACACACACACACACACACACACACACACATAAACATAATGAAAATAAGTGTTTACAGACATGCATGAAATGGGCTGTGTCGACAGGCATTAACAAATTATGTATTATTTGTATACGGGCATTTACACAACACAGCTGACCTTAAATTGTTAGACTAATTTTTCACAGTCAAAGAGTCAAACTCGAGACTCCGTGTTTGTTTTTTATTGATGCACTATTACAAAAAAATGCTAATTTTGGAGATGTCATTTAATACACTTTTCCAAAAATTCAGACATATTTTGTGTTTTCCAAAACTTTTGAAGCTGTTCAATAACTTTTGGTTTCAGTGATGTTTGGCTACACAGCATGAGTTTGTAATGACTGGCACACCAACAGACTTCTGCTTGTTAAATGGTTTTAAATAGGAGTTGAGATTAGAGGAGGACAACAGCATAACTTTTTGGTTTATTACAACTTTGGTCTAATTTTTGTTGCTGTGCCTATCATATCTAGAGGTTATGACAAATATGTACTTACTAAAATAATTGCTGAGATATGGTAATACTGCAACAAGTCCAAGAGGGCAAACACAAGTATGTCAGATGATCAGGGAGGTTGTAAACAAGCTGACTTATTATCATAACCACTTTATTTGGAGGCAAAACTGAAAGTGAGCACAAGAAAAAAGTATGTAATAAACTCTGATTGCAAAGGAAAACTGAAAACTGTGTGTGCACAGTTCTGGCAAATACTTCAGCTCAAAGTTGCTGGAACATGTTTTTCTGGGCTGCATATAAGTGAATGTGTGTGGGCGTTGTCTGGAGACATTCTTGTGTTTCCTTTGCACTTGTACAAATATGAACATATTTTTTTGTTCGTTTTATACTGTCCTCCTGACAGAAAGTTGGATCAACCATTCAGCTTTTTTTTTACACACAAATAGCCACTGTTCATATTGTTGTGAGCTGCAGGGTGGTGTGGGTCAGCACCTCTGCAAACTTCTGTGACCAATGATGACCCATAGAAACCTTTACATTAATGAAAAGTCATTTATGTTTATCATGGTTTCTGATGGATGTGTACAACAAATATCATTAAATTGTTTATCTTTGTTTTCTCTCCCCGTTGTGTTATTGGCATGGGGGTTTGTCCAAAACCTATTTTTTAGACTTAAAGGCCACAGTGATTAGATCTACGGTTGTAATTGACCTGATATATTCCTTTTTAAAAGTGTTACTGTGTTCCCAGGTCACTGGTAGTAGGAATATAAACTTATTGTTACAAATAGGAATGATGGCCAAAACTATTAATTTAGACTCTGGTTATATGAAACCCGAATTTACTTTTAATAACATTTTGAAGTTTGTGGGGAGATAGTGGGTGTGAGGGTGTTTTAGTATGTTACTGTTGCCAAATAACATAAAATAAATGATGCAATTACTAAAAAGGCACTACACATCCCTCTCCCAAATTGCACAGCTGTGACTGTGTGTCTGTGTTTGTGTGTGGCCACTTGTTCACATGTTCTCTTCTGAATATATCATGTCACATAAACTCATACTGTAGTTGCTAAACTCTTCAGGGGCGCACAAAATATAAAAAAAAAAACACACACCTCCAGCCCCTATTCGAGGGTTCAACAGTTCACATGGTCACCTTGTGAACTATTCTTCAACCTCTGTTAGTGGTTCCTCTACTCTCCAAAGCAAAGGGAGGTCTAAAATGAAATAATAAATATCCGCAGTATGGCTCCCACTTGCACACCAGGCCACTCTGACCCCTCTCAGGACCTCCTAGACCAGGCAGGAAGAGCCAGCGAGGGACAGGGAGCAAGAGGATGTAGGCGAGGGAGTGCTGCACACTGCTCAGGTGACTGAGGAAATGCCTGGAAAAGACTGGGGACCATCTGATTGCTTCATCGGGGCCGGACAGTTCAGCAGTGGTCAACAGAAAACCTGGAACCTTTTCTGAGCTGGGTGAGCTAAGTTAAGCCAAGCAGCTGGCAGACATCACAGAAAATATGTTTGTGTGCTTTGGACAAAGCAGGTCAGGTTTGTGGTCTGTGATCCAGGAGGGGGAAAAAAAGAGATGGAAGAGGCAATGAAGTGAGATAAAAGGAAAAATAAACAGTAGAAGACAATTAGAGACTTGCATCAGAGAATAAGCTACTAAGATAAACAAAAAAGAAAGTAATGTCTGCAATCTACACTTCTTGTTTTCATACATTTGTCTTGACTATAACAAACTGTTCAGAAAGAAACATTGTGCAGTGTGATTTTTGATATAATAAGAAAATCTGCCAAGTTGGCTTGCAAAGTTTGAACCATTCCTCACAAGTTCTTATTACGTTCACTCACTCACCCACTTCTTGGTATATCGCTTCTAAGTATATTATCTTTAACAAGTGATATATGTCTTCTCTTTTTTGATCCTCCAACGTGTCCTTGACCCCAAACAGGACACCACAGGAATGACGTCTACAGGTCCAGATGCTGCAGTCTGTGAAAACACAGTGTGGGCGAGCCCCCTCTCTCTGAGGCCCTGGGTTCAGAGCTGTTATAACATGAGAGGACAGCAGGATTAGGTGAAAACCTACAGCTGTGACTGGATATGTGTGTGAGGTTTGAAAGAGAGGACTCAAAAGATTAAAGGATGGTGGTGGTAGACTGAAGGATGTGTTTGACATTGTTTGCAAGTAGGTACATATGAATCTGTACATGCTTACATACGTGTATACACAAAGTATGGAGGGGTGGCAGGTTAGCACAAGATGACTGTAATTGTACTGGCCCTGTTTCTGCAGCGTGTTAAAATGTGACTGTAAATCTTGGTGTTGAATGACGGTGACCAGGCTCAGGTGAGTTTCACTGACTGAATAGGTACAGCTATTTGTAAACGTGATCTAGAGAAGCCCTAAAGAGATGTGATACATGTGTGAAAACCCACACCTGAGGTACAGTATGTACTGTATAGTATATTTCGGTACATTTGGCTGCCTTAAGAGGACTAAAATAACTTCACTTGAGTCTTGCATTTAGGTGGTGTATAGTATTTGCAGACAACACATTAATTGGAATAATTAAAAGAAAAAGTTATGGGACTGAGGAAGAACAGTTGAAAGGCAGAAAACATGCCAGCAGCGTCGAATAGTCCAACAACATCAAATACTGAATCCAAACCCAGCTGTTTGCCAGAACTCATGCCAGGAACCAAATATGCAACTATATCTATACAGTCGACATCAGTCGGCATCCAAACATCACATTTTAAATCCCTGCTGAACTGTGCTACAAAGTGGACTAATTCAAGTGAGGGAAACATGCCACACACAGTTTTTTTTTTTTTTCATATGGCAATTATATGATCGACAACATTTTTGATATTTAACTTAACAAGAATTGTTTGATTGCATTTGCTATCACTGAAAAATCTTTTACTCACAGCTATCACAGTGCCTGTCTGCTTTCTTACTGTATCTGTCTTTCCCTTTGTCTCCCCCCACCAAGAGGCATCAGGGACAGGCTTCAGTACAGCGCATTTCTAAACAGCCTGTCTATGGGGGGTTAGTTTGTTTTACTGTCCCAGCAGGAGGGCTGATGGGAGTCAACCGGGGTCAGGGCAGGCTCAGACTTCATAGCAGTACTTTGACAGAGGGGCGTAGCCTCTTCAGACCCCACAGATTGCTGGTTCAATAACGGCGCCAAGCACCGCTCTCAGGGAGTTCAGATACCCTTTACAGAGGACAACTTTAATCAACCATGGTTGAGCTGTTTGTGTTATTGTTTTAAAGGTGTAGTAAGTCTTTTCTGTTTTGTAGACTGTGTCAGGTTTTCATTTAGGTATGTGGGGACTGCAGTTGGCTATAAAACTTTCCTCAGCTTTACATTATTTATGGACCGCACATGAGAGATGGAGAAAAACGTAGGCTTAAAATTTATTTAAGCTAGGTTTTAATTTGGAGGTTAAACAAAACGCTCTTCTGTTCTACACGACGAATGGTGGTGATGGCAAAATGAGTGTCTTATTA
>JAUBNQ010000020.1:13593792-13605422 GCA_032353495.1 Ctenopoma kingsleyae | reverse complement strand
GTGTGTGCGTGCGTGTAAAAGTCTGGCAGGTAAGGTGAACGAGTAATTCACTGACTTCTTCAAGCAACTATTGTGATATGTCATGTGACCACTGTGCAGCCAGCGGTCACTGCAAGGCTCCCGGGTGTGTGAGTGTGTTTTTGTGAATGTGAAACAAAGCAGAGATGGAAAGCACAGCCACTGCTCTGATAAACCTAAAAAAATTTTTAAAAAGGTAGTAGGTGAATGAATCACTGCAAAAAAAACACTGGAGGACTCACGCTGAGGTGCTCAACAGTTTACTAAACCACAGGAATGCAGACCAATACACAGGGATTGTATTTATTTTCATCTTGAGCTACCTGTCCAAAACCCAGATATATTCAGCTTATTGTGTGACAAAGAAAAGCTCTGAGTCATTTGTAAAACTGCAACCAGCGAATATTTTCCATATCTGATTTGAAAATGATTTACGCATTAGATTATGAAAATAGTAGCTGATTAACCATCAAATATTTGGCTTTTGCGCTTAATAAACAAACACTAACCGATGAAGCCTTCTGGATGGAAGGCAAAATGTTTTCAAGACTTAAAAACACTACGTAGGCGCAACACAACTGATTGTCTCAGACGTATTAAGCTGTTGAAAGCGAAATGGATCACGATTCATCTCACTTTCTCTGCCATTCAGTGTTATACCTGTTTTTTTTTTTAAAAACTTCAGGCTTTTTATGGACGCAACTGCCCATACCAGCACTCGTGCCAGGGCAGAACGCAGGGTGGCCCATGTTTGTGACTATCATTTATGTCTTCATGTTCATATCAAAACAGATTTAAAACTCCAAATGGCAGACAGGACACAAATCATGACATGGCGTTCCATTTAAGGAAGGTAAGAAATTCCACCCATGAACCTTTGACAATACCCGCATATCATCGGAAAACTATTCAGATGACTACCTCCTGTCATGAGTCACTACTAAGTATAAAAAAAACACCTTTTTTGGTTGCTCCATTATTATGTTATAGCCTTACTTACTTATGCAAAAAGCCATTGATAAGCGTGGTACTATAAATATAATATTTTAGGAGAAATTAGCAACTGTGCTAATGTTCACAGCAAAGGTCACATTTTTAAGGAGTCAGCCAGTTGTGTAGCCCATAACTACACCAACAATGAGATGAGATGTTTCTGCCTGATTCAACCCAGCAGGTGACATTCACTGATTAATCACATCATACACACGACTATGTCGTAATAAACCCGAGCAGTAGATAAATCTGTCAAGGCAAGCAGCTATCTGGCTAAATTTCCTGTGAAATTTTAATAGTTTTACACCCTATGTGGTATTTTTACCTGATAGTACAATATATGAAATTAAAGACCATGCTTGGGAAATACCAATGTGTTGCAGAGAAACAGTTTAAAGTTTGGAGCAAATAGCCCAAGCCGCTGGGACAAGCTGAGTGAAGACCATCCAGGCCTCTCAGTGTGCATGCGTTTATCTGTTGGTTTATGTGTCAGTTACAGGCAGGACCCCTACTGTGAGGAAAGATGTTGTAAACAAGGTGCCACAGATAATGTATTGCAGTGGGTGTCATTGAAGGTGTCCCTCTGAGAATACACATCAGACATACAAATACCAGGACACAGAAGCAGGTGTGTGGCCTGAAAAACTAATAAAACACAGCAGAGAACATATGTGAACATGCTGCATACACACACACACACACACACAGTACATGTTGCCATTACACACACAGTTGGTAGGAGAGATACATAATCCACACACACAGACACACACACACACATACTTTCAAACACAGGCTGTACACAGGCAATATTGGTCTGATAAGAAAGGTCACTTTTGTCATTTGAAAGCACACAAACCACTACAGGCTCCACTTTTAAAGCTTCAGCAGGAAGGAAAAGGAGGGCAGCCGTGCCTCTGGACACCTCACTCAGGCAGTCATAATTACAGAACAAATCACACTGCTCTTTTCCCTCCATGTCATTTGAAATTGTGGATTAAGAGCAAAAAAAAAAAAAAAAGCAGATTTTTGAAGCCAGGCCATCTGTGTTTTGCACAAGAGCAAATGCGTGTGTGCGTGTGTCTGCTTCCTTATCTCATCTGAACCATCCACCTCTCACACAGCTCCCAGTTGGTCTTTTACTCTTCAAGCCAGAGAGGTCGGCTTAGGGCCCTGAATCTGGGTCAGCTGGGTATTGGTTAAAAAAAAAAAAGAGAGTGGACACTGTAAAGCTGTCTAGACCATGCGTAGGTAGGGGAGAAAAGGATAGAGCTATTGGCAGGATGGGGTTGAGGGGAGTGACAAGTGGAAAGGTCAGGACAGTACAGCACAGCCCCGTTGCTGGGGGAGATATTTTTGGACAGCACGACAGGATTGTAGCATCACACTGTCAGTCTTTTCTCTTGTCTGGTTGCAGGGGCCAAAGCTAAGGCAGAGGCCAGAGAGCATCGAGGTCACGTCCTGAATCTCCTCTGCTGACACAAAAGAGCAAGGGAGAGATTGAATGAGGAAGGATGGGTGGAAGGTTGTCCAAAATCTGGATACCAAGCTGCACGTATAGATCTAAATAAACCTTCTTCGAGTGTGTACAGAAATCCTTGCTGGGCCACTTTCATGTCAAGATGGAACAAGAAAGGAATGCTGGGTATACATCCTCATCTCTGAGGTGAGTGACAGGGCAGGAGTGTCACTTGTCCGCAGCAGCTATCTGCTGCGAAATGTGATGTCACTCCAAGGTTGACCCAGGTAACTAAAGAGCTGCTCACACAATGAGTATCAGGTAGTCAAGTATCACTAGAGTTCAGCTCCCTTAAAGTCACTGTTTACGATTAGTTCCACTTGATCGAGCCTGATTTAACCATTTATTAGTTTCCAAACTTCTACCATTGATGCTATCTAATTAATAGTTTAAAAAAAGGATTACTATGAAAATATTCACGTTTCCTCATCACACAGTTACTTGGTGAATTATAATTTAGCTGCACTAAAAGTTATATACATCTGGGGTTCCCAATCCCCTGACATGTGCTACTGTATATAATTAAGCACAAAAGATAAATTATATAATTTTATAGAATAGGATTTTGCAGTAATTACCATGACATTGGTGGAACAGTATGTGCTAATTTTATTAAGTGAGTATATGACCACAATAAAATACAAACCAAGTGAAGTAAAGCTTAGGTTTTGTTTAGTTTCTGTTTTAAGCAGGCAAATTGTCTTTCCTTTTTTTCCTTAATACAAAGCAATTTGCAGTAAAAACGGGTTTTGCAGATCACTTATTTCTAATTTTACAGAAAAAACTGACAAAATGATGAAATATGTTTGTTCAAACATTTTATTGCTATGTAAAATTAAAAATCGTATACGTCCAATGAAAAAGAACTACTCTTAAATAACACAAAATCAGGCAAAATAAAAATATTTGGCATTGTGACTTGATGTTCAGTGTATGGGCAAATTCAGTTTGCAGATTTAGCACAGCATTGCTGCTACACTTATTAGTCAAAACTGGTAACAATGTTCACTGTACTGTTTGTTGACAAACTACCATCTTTAAAAGTTTAGTCAATGTATCGTCTGACTGGGTAGTACACAGAGCCAAGTAAACTACTAGACATACAAGACAACATTTCTCCCTATCCACATATAATACTGTGTTTAACTGAGGTCCTACAGTAGTTTCATGACATATTTACCTTTAATAAAACCCAACTGAACACATGAAGTAGATGTGCTTATTAGTGGCACATCCATGGTATTCCTGGCACTTCTACCTACAGTGCGGTGGGGAAGGAGGCTGTAGCTGCCTGTCCCAGGCAAATCACCGCAGTTACAGTACAGTACATTTGGGCTGAGCCATGTCATTCAATGTGCTGCACAATGTTACGCAACGTATTCCCATTATCCTTAATACATCCGTAATCAAGATGATAAAACTAAAAGTGAAGTGTCTTCTTCTGAGAGGCGCCAATAAAAAGTCCAATGACAATGCAAAACTTCAAGTATTTTCCAAACACGGCTCCTCTGTCTAACCACTACATCTGCGGATTAAAATCTAAGCATGCAGACTCTACTGTAATGTGCACCCACTTTTCTCTTTCTGTGACAAACTGCAATGTGCATATATTAGGAACTGGGTGCTCTCTGAGACTTAAGTTTGGCGCTTTGCATCAAAGTCAGCTCATTCTCTACGAGGCAAAGAGGCTTGGCTTTACTACAATGACATTCTAAACATTGTGTTGCTTAATAGTGCTGCACTTAACATCACACAGGTAAAACATGAAGCATTAGCATTCAAACGCTTTGAGATCCCTGGACATTGCCTCTCTAACGCTGTTCCAAACTGCACAATTTAGAACATGAAGTGACTGTTTAAAAATATTTTAACATAAAGCCTCTGATATAAGTTGTTAAATAAATTAAATTGAGAATATAGAAATAAATTAATAACAGCCAGCAAAAATAAGCTTTTTGTTGTTCTTTTACATCCACTTTCTCAAACAATGAATAGCTTTGTCGATATCATTCCGCATGTGCATTCTGCATCAGCATTCACTGCAATAATGGAATACCTTACAAAATAAATAAGTACATAAATAAATAATCATTGCATTGTTTAGTGTTTGTTTCTTTTTTTTTCTTTTACAGTACCATGACTTGTAACTGTACAGTGAGAAGGTATAGTACAACAATTACAATGAGGAAGGAGGATTAACCCATTGTCTGGTGTTACTGGGGCTGAAAGGGGGGATCAAGGGTACTAGTGGTTTGCTAGTCTGAGCAGGGCCAAACATAATTAAACTGAACAATGCCCTTTAGCAATCCCAAATCTTCTGGCCTTTCTTTGCTGATCTTTCACAAGAGAATTGTGAGTTGAGGTTCCATCCGGAGTCCAGAGCTGCCCCAAAATCAGTTCCATACTGGGATTACTGAGATCAGAGTTTGGCTGGGTGAGAGTCAGAGGGAGAGTTGAGGTCAAAAGGCGAGTTGTCAGAAGCCAGGGTTGCCACGGTGACCTCAGAAGTGGCCCATCCTGGCGGCGAAAAGGCTGCGGGAGCGTGGCATGGCCGAGGAGATGCGGCCAAAGCTAGACGAAGGCCACTTCATGATGAACTGGGAGGTCACTGGCAGCAGATACCTGGACAGACGGACAAGAGCGAGGGATAGAGGATTAGGGGAAAGGATGAATATAATGAGAGGATTAGATATGCAAAGGTCACAAGGGCGAATTAGTACTCTGCACTGAGTCCAAATATTGCCCGCTTATCACATATTGATTTTACCATTTATGACCATCTCCATATGCATATATCAACTTTAATAATGGTGTGATGAAATTATGACCACATCCTCCCCTTGAAAACAGGAATAAAGAAAGGAAAAAGACTTAAAGGACATGATAGGATATGGGGACCTGTGACTGGTGCTTTGGCTACAAGTAACAATTATTCTTATTATTTCCCAATTACTCTTTTCATTTAATCAGTGTATCACTTTGCCTGTGAAATGTCAGAAAATGGAGAGAAAGCTTGTTATAATTCCCCCATTGACCAAGATGACATCTTCAGACCAAACCAAAATGAATGCAGTTCACTGTCATGTATGACAAACAAAAACATCAAAATATCATATTTTAGAGGCTTGAAACACTTTTGCATTTTACTTGAAAATTGCTATATTTTGATCATTTTAGTCAGTTATCAAAATACATAAGAATGGATTTTTAATGTTTAATACGGTTATATGCAGTATTTATGTGTATATGCACTCACAAAGTAATAGAAGCAGGTCATTTTTTTTCTTTCATGACAACTAAATTTTCAACTTTGATCCTTAAATTTTTGGTATCATGAACAGAAAATCCTCACCTATCATTCCGAGGCACAGACGTCAGTACCTTTCTAAGACTTTTCTATGACACCTTCCACCGAGACAGAGCAGTGAGGCAGCTCCTGCTAACAGCGTTCCAGTACCTGAGAATGAGACCAGCGTCAGGTTGAGATAGAGTCAGGAGGGGCTGAACCCTGCTCCCATTTTCCTTAGTTACTGGAAATGAGTCAGATATGGTTGTCAGAGCAATGTCAGATGGGATGATCAAATCCTGGACAAGGTTAACTGAAGGTTATGCAAATGTTGGAGTACTGTTCAGAAGACATGAGACAGGGATAGTTTGAATTCCTCCAGAAAAATCGGTTAAAAGATTGACTTACATTAATGGGCTTTTGCAGAACACTTGTCTTGTTGTGTTATTATACATTGTGCGACTGTCTTGCACCATTTGCAGCAAAGATCTTTAACTAATAAACTACATCTAATACTCGTTCAGTTAAACGAGTACAGTAGCCAAAAGAAATAGTCCCTGTGGAAGCATTTAAGATGTGACAATATAATCAAAAGGGAGCCACTGGGGCTGAGGATTACAGAGTGAAGAAATAATATCTTCTTTTAAGCTGGTGCAGAGATATCACAGTTTTTCTCTGACAGCTCTTTCCTTGTGAAATGGCTCTTGGACAAATTAGCTGAGCAGCTTCTTCTAAAGTCGACCAGAAAGAGGAAAAAAAAAAAGCATGTCGCTGAGGGCGTCTGCTTCAACAGAGCCCCACACCCAGGAGAGTTAGGAAAGAATCAAATTAACTTCATTTAGTCCAACAAGAGTGTCCTTGAAACAGCTTCAAGTGGGCCGTAGGTATCCCTCCAGCACATCTCGTTCGTCTGTGACTGGACTCTATGAACAAGGGCTCAGTCCAGCACTTCTTCTTTCGCACCTCCACTTAAACCCCAGAGAGGAGGGCAGGTTATGCTTTGCATTCAGTCTTTCATACATGCTTCTCTTAGGTAGCTCAAAGTGCAGTTTTAGAAGTGGCATTTAGTGATTTCATACAATAATTTCGTGTCACCCTTGGATTCAGTTCTGCTTCATTTCTTATGTTCTTTTCTCCCTGCCCGGCGCATTATATTCCATCACCCTCTTTTATGACATTCACTATACTATACTATCTAGTGGGGATTCTGTTCATGGATTGGTTCTCTGATTTCACCTTTCTCTGCTCCATTTCCATAAGGTTATCACCGCAATCCACAGAAAAAAAAAGAAAATCAAATATTGAACATTCATTGGAGGATGAGTATGTGCTCTCTAGAGCACCTCTGCTATTCACTTTGAGAATATTTTGCTCATAGAAAGACTATATGGTGATGGTAGTGGCAATGGGTGGAGGGGTGGGAGGCTTCTCACGTCCAGCTGTCTCTGCAGGCTATATTTAATTGGAGTCTCATTCCGCATCTTCCAGATTCTTCCTCCTTTTGATCGTGAAGAAGGTCTTAGCAACAACATACATGCTTGGACACCAGAGGGAGGCTTAATCAGCCACTTGCGCTTTGCTTCAATCCATCAGTTGATAGGGAAACAGAGCGATACTCTCCTGCTTCTTTCACACATGCAATGCAATCTACTCCAGTTCCTACTGATAGGCCTTCCATGCCACTTCTCAGTTCTCCATTGAGATGCAACTACTACAGCGAATCAAAAGGAGGCCAGACAAAATGAAATACCATGAGTAAGAATCGAGGGGAAGACTGCCATGATAGCTGACGCAATCATAAACCAAGAGGTACAAAGAGGCTTGAAGGTTATCTGCAGTCCACATTCAGCTCAACACCCCAATTAACCCTAATTACTGCCATACTTTTCAAACAGATGAAAGTTAATAGAATCTGAAACTTTTGTCATCATGGGGAAATTGTCTTTGGGTAGTGACAGTAATTCCAGGCTTAACAAGAAAGTCATTAGTGGAGCTATTTGGCTACTTCCTCTCATCTGCCCACACAGGCTGAAGGACTTTTCTAAGACCCATGAGGGTGTTGACACACCTGATCAGGGCATTACACACAGGAAAGGTGCTTGAACAAGGGCGGGCAGGTGTGGTCAACAATGGAGAACTCAGAGACCCAGGCTAACAGACCCACTTTGACGTGTGCCAAAGGTCACCAAGTACTGTGCAAGTGTATGTGTTATGTACAGTATGTGTGTATCCTGTATATGAACAAGAAACACTCCAGAGATGCTGAACTCAGTCGTCCAAAATTTTCCTGCAATTGTGGTTTCTGATTTCAGTAGGTTGCAAAGTAGTCAGATTAAAGGTGTTTAGCAAAACTTGCTTCCACTTACACATTCTTGGTATATGAGAATCTATTAAAGAGTTGATGGAAATATTTTTTGTGCCTCCATTACAGCCTCTGAGAAATGTCATACATAGTATACAAGGGTCAATAATTGTTGGTTTCTTAACTATGGCTATTAAATAGCTAGCGTCGATATATATTTCCCATTTAGTAGTTGTCAGTTTTTGTAGTTTGTTAGATTAAAACTGCAAAAAAAAACTTTTCTAATTCAGTTCTTCTTATTGTTCCTACATTCACTTTAGCAAATTTGCAATACAGTAAACTTAATAGTTTTTTCTACTATCAAAAGTTTTTATTATTATTAGTTTTTATTATATTATTTTTTAACATATTTTTAAACATTCATAGTAGATCATATGTTCACACTTTTCAAGCCTGAAATCTGGAAAAAAACATGTTTTTTGGTTGCAGTAATTACTACTTAAGACAAAATTGGCTGTTAAGAGATTTCTTATTAAGGCAATGTGTGCTAATATGTAGGTTCAGTTGTCAGAGTCAAACAATTAAAATTAATGTTTTTATTTTAAAATTCCTTGTTTACATTTTCCCCATACAGTTGTAAGACAAATGCCCTCATGCAAGAACACTGTAATATTCCGGTCTTAAATTTTTCCATCTTTTCTCTGTGAGTCTTGTTTGTTCCACGTCAGAGACTGCATGAAGTTTGAGCCTAAAAAATATTTCTAATGCGAAGTGCTCCATGAATGTGATCCAGTCAAGGGGATGACAATCACTGAGAAATTAGAGTGGAGAATATCCAAGCTAGTAGGTTACACTGTTTTATAATCTGACAACAGACAGTGACCTGCATAAAAACCAAGACACAACGAGAGGAGGGAGATTATTTTCTTACAATATGTAACCATAATGGAAATTATTAATGTAAAATCTCTGATGAAATGCACCAATATAATCACAAAAATCTAAAAGACCTCTCAGTAACTTGGCCATCCATGGCTAGTTAGTGAATAGAATATTAATTGAGTCTTTTATATAGCCTACTCTATACATTGAAAGAAAAAAAGATTGAATGTATAGGTATATGTCTCCCATCACTTATTGTGAAGGTGTTATAAAGGGATTTCTTCCCAGCCAGTATGCACAGTTGGTACAGTGTATACTTAGTATTAATATGTGAATTCTGTTTGGAGATAAATTTTAAAAATGCAAACTTAACCTTTAAATTTACTTGGCAGTTTGATTTGAACACTGTTCATAAATAGCTTAAGTTCAAGTTCGATAGCTGAGTGTGAGTCACTGAGGAAGGACAGATCAGTTGTGTAACAGTCATATGAGATGTGCATGCAAATGTGTTTACTTCATCCACACACAGTTTACCCTCTCATATAAAGTTTTGGCATCAATGAGAAAAAAAATCCTAATTGTTTCACAGCTGTTTGAAGTGGCAACAGGTTACAACTGTTCTCTGCATGCCTGATGAAGAGATGCGAACTGCTTGTGTTGTGAAACCACACAAATAACCACACAATACAAATCGTGCCATTTTCTATCTTCTTCTGACAAGAAGAAACCGGTGCTTAGGTTGATCATGGCACTGATGCGGTGCAGGTGTGGCACTCAGTTCCTACTGAGGCCACTCATTCTGAAAATGCACTCAGGGTAAGATGCTCTAGATGAAAGCATCTCACGGAAGGCATAGTTTAGCATGTGGCAGCAGGGTGATTAGCTGGTGATGTACAGCAAGCTGGCCAAATGGTTGCAGTGTTGACAAACAGACTTCCAAACAGTCGCGATATGCTTCCTTCTCCTTTTGAATATATTGTTTGTAACTTTGTTGCACAAATAGTCAAATAATTTAAAGCACTTAAGTGTATAAGTCAATCCAAAGATCACTTTTCTGAATGTTAGAGAGAGAAAGGAGAGGAGCCCATGCTAGACTGTTGGCTGTGCAGCCAAAGCAACCATCATTGAGCAGGTGGGACCAGGCCTTTGTTACAGTTGTGAAGGTGGTACGAGCAACAGAAGGCAGTGAATAGGGACGGTGTTGGAAGATGGGGGGTTTAGCAGAACTAAACCAAGCAAAGACCTGCGTCGAGGGGCGAAGAGACGGAAGAGGAGGAGGAAGAAGAAGCAGCAGCGACAGCAGCAGGGGTAGAGCCATTTGTAGGGGCTGGTCCAGCAGCAAATGGCAAGCTTTTTTACAGACATATATAGACAAAGAAAAAATAAGGAGAGACAGACCAGTGCATGCTTAAATGGACTCTCAAGGATACCTACTGCAAATATATTGACACACCATTGTATCATTTTGTGCATGCTTTTGTTAGTAAACCCAATTACAATTACATTGTACGTTTAAATCCTCACATAGTCCACTGATAAATTGCTATCCTTGAATCTATCCTTAAAACAAATTGGCACAAGATGATGAAACACAATCAATAGCATCAATGTCAAATTAGTCAAAATATTGTAGCTCTGCAACTGTACACAAATGTTCACATTCTTTTAAACAGCTGAGGTTTTTATACTGTAGGCACAAAGTGATAGCCTGTTAAAATATGCGCAAGAGTTATGAATCATGTAAAGCGAGGCCTCAGGAAAAAAGGAGCTCTCTCTCTCATAAGGTCATTTGCTGCACAGGCTCATCTGGGCTCTAATTGAATTAAGCAGGCCTCGGGGGGCCCCGGGCTAACCTGAGCGCTAATCTGTGGGCCATTATTTCCTGTTAACAGCACACTCCCTCTCCTCACCCTCCTCCCTCCCTGTCTGCCAGCCCAAAGCATATGTGCTTTAAAAGTTCACTCACTCCAAACCTGAGCTGCTGTCTCCTGCAGGAATCAACCTTAAAAGTAGAATGAGGCTGATTTTGTGTTTGTTTATTTAATCGGGGTTATGTGATGAAGATGATGGCTTTAAGGAGTGAGAGGAGGTGTTTCATGAGAGGTTTTTCTCAGATTTCTGAAGGGCATCACTAAGCATCTCTGTGGTTTACACTCCTTTAACATACTCAGCTTTAACTGGTTTAGATCTAAACCTATACCTAGACCACCTATTTACATTAAATTTACATAAGTCTGAAGATGTTATTTTCTGCACAATACTCTCTAGTATTTAACAGCAGTTTTTGCTTCTTATCCTTGAATCTTATCCATCCAACCTGCTACTGCAGCAGGAACGCTAGAAGAATCTTTCAAAAAATAATTGAACTCATTGGGAAGACATCAAAGAGTTGGGGGTCCTTCTCACCTGGTGTCGTCCCATTCTGGGCTGAGTCCAGTTAAAGAGCCACGGGACTCTGAAACAAACTTGTAGACGACCAACAAGCAGTCTCGGCACAGCTGGACCAGGCGGCGGCAGCACTGCAGCTCCTGTGGGGACACCAGCTCGCTGCTCTTACTGAAGATGGTCTCCCACGATGAACTTTTACAACAAATGAGAAAGCATACATACAACTGTCAGAGATGGCAAAG
>JAUBNQ010000020.1:13574824-13593695 GCA_032353495.1 Ctenopoma kingsleyae | reverse complement strand
TGCTGACACAGGTCTAGCAGCTGTCCAAACAGCAATTTCCCCAAGGGGATCAATAAAGTATCAATTATTATTATTATTATTACTTAAAGTATGTGTATACCTTTACTCTCTCACATACAGAGACAGACACACATGCACGGAGGAAGAATGAAACAAATCCAAGTACAGTTAACCCCCTTTACAACCCCGGACATACCCCTGACTGTGAGAGAGCTTCAACAACTGAGACACACAACCCCGGGGGGTTCGTTTGATGTCTACCCCTTTTCACTCCTTGGGAGGTGGGGGTGCTTCCTCTGAAAGGGTTCAAAACTGTGTGTGTTTCTATTCTCTTCCTCTAAGTCATTTTCAAAGCCTGTTGAATTCATCGCCCACAATAGCTGCTAGGCTGTTTGATTGTTGTTAAGTCCCTTAGATAAAATATCAAACAAGAGACATAGGGGATCGGGGGGAGTGTATGTGTGTGTGGAGAGAGGGGGGGGGGTAGTCACCCATGCGTTCATCCATGTTAGTGCCACAGCCCACTGTAGGGAGAGGCCAGATGATAGGCTAGCAAGCTAGCTGGATGATCCAGTACATGCTGAGATGAGACAAAGGCTACATGGGGTGCAGTGTTCTGGGGGTAGCTGAGGCTAGGCTAGGCTAATCCTCTTGGGTCTTTACCCCTCCACCCAATCTTTTCTTTACTTTTACTTTTACATCACTTTTCTCTTAGTTTTTTTCTGTTACAGCAACCCTTCCCCTCTATCCTTATCATTTCCTTCATCTCAATCACTTGCTCACTCCCTTCTTCTCCCTCAATTACATCTGCCAAGACAGGAGGGAGGAGAAAAACGGAGAGCTGTGGGCAACAACTTTAGTTACACCCTCTGAGCCTTCGGTGTTGAAGGAAACGCGGCAACAGAACAACTGAACTGTAAAAAATATGGAGAGGAGAAGGTCAGACCTTTATCACAGACCAGATGAAAAGCCACCAGCACAACAGCTGTCAGGGTTGTGTATATGTGTACGTCTCTGTGAGGGCGCAAATGTATGTGTTTGAAGAGATAAATGTGTGGAAACCAACTTGATGCATCTGAAAGATGTCTCGCTGTGTGTGTGTCTGTATTTGATGGAAGCAAAATATATGTTTAAGAAAGTCACTGAAGCGCTGATGGGAAACAGTTTCATATGTGTGCGCTGTCTGTCTCGTTTGCCGTTTAGGAGTTTCTATACGGATATGATCAAATGGGCTGTCACTGCAGTGACTCATGTTGTAGAAAGCCACTTTCTGTCACATCAAAAAAGGGAAAATAAATAAAAAATGAACCACAAGAAAACTCGATATCAGATAGCAAAAGTATCAGATAACAAACCAAAGTAAAATAACTAAGAGGCCTTCATTCACCTTCTTTCTGCTTCCATCCCTCACCTCTCTTTTTCTTTCTGCCACCTGTGAAAAAGCCCTGATTAACAGCCCAGATTTATGACCTTAATTTGCACCTTGTCTCTTCTGAGCAACGTATTTCTTTCATCCCCAAGAGTTTTCAGAAAAGTGCGGAGGGGTCTTGTTGGTCTGTCACTCATTCTGTGTCATTCAGCTGGCGTCATCCTGAATAAAAATGGCAAATTGTCCCTGCTGTCACTGAAACTGGTACACTGACGAACACTAGGCTTAAAGACATAGGGAGATCACACGATGTGTGAACTTGTAGTTATGGAGATAAAAGAGTGAATGAATATAGTGGTAAGTGGCCTGTAGTTTGATCACTTCCTTGAGTTGATACGGAAGAATTACCTTTCCAGGGGAGTTCAGTGTCACGTAACACTGGGCAATATTTGTTGATTTAAGTCATTAAGTACAGTGAAAGACAAACTTACTTAGGTATTACTTTTTTTTTTTTTAATTCAAATGTGTTTAGATTTTCTTTCACTATTATTTGCTGTAATGTTTATCCCTCTGTGCCAGTCACAGCTGTGGCCATTATGTGTTTGTTCATCTGCCTGTCAATCCATCCCATTATTGTAAATATGATAGAACACCTTGATGGGGTTTCTTCAAATGTGGCACAAATTTCCAATTAGGTATTACAATATGACTCTGGACAGATATGTCATGCATGTAAAGTACAACCTCACTACTGCAATGTAGTATTTTTTTTTTTCCATTTTTCTGAATCAATGATGATGCTTCCTCGTATACAGAGGTTTTGTCATCCCAGAGCTAAACATCCACAAAAAATGCATTATAAAATTGATTGGAAATGACGGCAGGTATGATAATTTTTACATCTACATTTAAGCAGAACTTTTCATTAAAGAAACATGCCTGACAGATCACTGAACAGCATCTGCAACCTCCACACCATTCTGACATCAGAGGGAATGGGTCTGTCAATTTTTGTTACTTTGTGATACTGACAATATGACAATCTCTTCCACCTTATACAGATAGTATGTACCCCAGTCATTACATAATCTTAATTCATGTCACAGTCAGGTCCAGTCTGGCCTACCCAGTGTTAGAGAAACAGTTCCACAGGCCCTGTCCATGACTCCAAAGCAGCCGGTTAAAGACACGATTGAAGAGCCGGTAGAGGTGGAGGCTCTCTACATCTGGCTCCCTCCAGATCCGTTGCACCACCGAGCGTACATTTGTACGTACAATGTCCAACACCTGGGTGACAGAGAAAGTAGACGAGGGATGAGAAAGAGAGAGTGACAGAGGTTTAAGTCAAACGTGATAATAAGGGAAATTAATGCTGCAAGACAAAGGGTGGTAGGATTTGTGATTAATATGCGTGAGTTGGCATTTGTAACTGTAATTTCTTTGTCTTTTTTAATTATACCTTAAATTATCAATCGCCAGGCTAACTCAGTAATAGAGAGCAGGCTTAAATTTAGTAATAAATACAGAAAGATGCATGTGCACGCACAAAAGAACCAATACATAAACTACAGGCACAAAGACATTCTGAAAACTACTTTAATCAGAACTTATACACATAGTGAGGAGTGAAGTAGGTAGATTTCTCATTCATGATAAGGCATGTACAGACATACAGTGTGTGCGTGTGTGTGTGTGTGTGTGTGGAAGAGGAAGGGCAAAAAGTGCTGGGGCAGACGGTGGAGAGCAAAGGAGAGAGGACTAATTGCTGCACCAACGTCAGTCTTGGAGAGAAGGTGTCAGAAGTTCCCAGGCGGTCTGAGGACACCTGCGCCATCCTTCTATCTTCCATTCTTCGCTTTCCCATCCCTCCCCACATCACCGCCTTCCCTTCCTCCCCTTTTCTTTCACTTTTCACCCTGCTCAGAGTGCAGCGCTGTGGCTCTTTTGACTTTGATTCCTCGCTCCTCATTACAGACGTGCCCATCTGACCATGTGTTTGTGTGTTTGCGATGCGAAGAGGCCAGATTTCTCTGCAGCGATACGAGGTGAGCAAGATGCACACATACTCAGACAAACTGATAGATGAATAAACACACAGATATGTTCTGGTATGGTAATCAGATGGCAGAGCAGTGGGCGCTACATTCCTGACCCCTGCCTGCTGCTCATTAGGCTTCTCCACTCCAAATAAAACATCAGCTCGTTCCGCCACAGCCCACAACACAGCTGAGCACAGTTGTGCAGAAAGCAGTGGCTGAGAGATCACATCATTACTGACACGCCTACTGGATGCCATTTCACATCTTTTCCCCTCTTCTGTTTTGTTTACATCCTATTGGGTGTCTCTACTTCTCACAGTGAAATATGGTAATGATTGTCATGCCTGTCTTATTTTTATCTTTTCTCTTATGTTTGATTTGGAGATTATATTCGTGTTTTTAAAAGTTCTTCAAAAGCAGGCAAAGGAATAGGTAGGTGCAGCGACATTTTGTCATGTTCACTGCCTTTCTATACAAGGTGACTATATAGACTGCGTGACAGCAGAGACAGTGAAATGCAATTTATACAGGTGTCAAAAGATTAACGTGGCCCATTTTTAAAAGTTTCACAATCAATATACAGTAAAATGAAGAATTATCTAAGCCTCTATGTCATTTTATGCTGTACTGTATATCCCACCTTTTCTTCTTGTGGGTATTTTCCACAAGAAGAAAAACTTCACTATAAAATGAAAGGGCTGTGATTCCAGGTCCAGGTGTACTGGTCCTCATGTACTGCAGTTTCCAGAGATACTGTACCTGTCAGATCCTCCCAAGTTGGGAAGTTAAACCATCTTTCAATTGGAAAAAGACAGGGAGTAAGGACTCACCTTCCTTTGTTTGGTTGAGTCCAGCTTCACTAGCCAATAGGAGGCCACCTTTGGTTTATGATATTTCCAGTTGTCGAGGATCTGAGAAAGAAAAGTCTTGGTGAAAAAAAGGGAGAAACAGTCTAATACAACCACTATTCATGAAGATGTAGAATCACAGCCAAGCTGAAATATTTAAAAACACCCTTAGAAGAAGTTATAGGCATTATTAAATAAAATAACAGAGTATCCTCCTCTAACAATTTACTCCACCTGTGATTTCCCAGCAATCTTCTGTCAAAACTCAGGGTTACTACAAAATTCTCACTGTCACTGTGCTTTGCAGTTCAGTCGCTGTCAAAAATAGCAATAACAATGTGCAACAGGACTCGGTGAAGCATATTCTGAAAAGCTTTCCTATCATACGACTCTGTAGTAGCTTGTCATTGCTAGAGCTGTTAAACTTGTAGTACTTTTACTATTTTATACTATAAGAATGTGTCAGAAATTGAGGAAGAACATATGGATTAAGTCTAGAGCACACACACTCATCCTGACAGACTTTCTTTTGTATGTCAGCCTAGACATTGATGGGTTCATCTATCTGATAACATAACGGGTTTTTGGCTTTCCCACATTCTGTACTTCTCATTATGGAAAGGTTCCATGTTTGAATATGACGGGGTGTGATATTTAACATGTGGAATGTGATAGCAGGAAACACAAAAAAGTAAGAAATGAGAGACTGTTTGCTGCAATATACTGTACCACTAAGCTGTTTTGTTTTCCTGTCTACAGGGCATAGGGACACTAGTGCTGTAATTTTTGTCTTTCTCGTGAATGTGTTGTAATGTGACTGCTTTTATTCACGCTTGAAACGTTAATTCACTTTTATTTTTAAACATGAAACCAGTAATTAAAATTGGCTGAGAATACAATTCTTGTCTTTTTGTGATATTTTACTGGTGAATTTAAATACAGAAATCAGTATATTAATAATAAGACTGAAACCAAGTTGCAATCTTTCATTTTTGCCAGTGTAACCCTATGTTTTGCTGCGGTGTCAAAAATCCCAGGGGCATGTATTGTTATGTGCAACAGCTGTGCTGGATATCCCCATGCACTTGCTCCTAGTGCCAACATCACTGTGTACCTACAGGCACTGTTATTGTTGCTCTTGTTGACTTAGTCTATATCTCCCTACTGGTGCACATAAACCTCTCATGTAACATGCTAGATCCCCTGCAAACAGTGATCCCATTGGGAAGCTCCAATATAAACTTAATGTGCACTCACACGCACACAAAACAATCCACAAAGATTCGCAGATAGAGGGCTACGGTATACAGTAAACACTTTTGTTCACTTCCTGAAAGTCACTTGTTTAGTTTTCTCTCTCAGCAAGAACCTTATGAACCTTGTGTGGTAAGCCACATGCTCATTTGTCACATTTGTTTCATACATACACAAATTACCCTCAATTAAAGCACAAAAAACCACTTGATATATTTCACCTTTCAGTGGTTCCAACTGTGACAAAAAACAGGTTTTGAGTGAAAGATGAAAGAGGTAATTACTCCAATACAAACACATCATTAGCCCAATTAGACCTCAACTTTAAATCAAGGAAAGGATAAAATGCCAAAGATTGTTTTCATGCCAAGTGAACACTCCTTGTCTCCTGAGGAAAAGAGTGAACAGTACAGGTGCAGCTGCTCATCTGTGTTTCCATGGTGTTCTCATTAGGGTTTGTTAACAGTACAGGTGTGGTGGTAATTGTGTGTCACGACCCAGACACACCCAGATGTCACGCATACTGTCCACATACAGTTACTGGGTCCCCTGCCATAACTTAACTTTAAGAGATCAAAAAGAGATTTTTATACTTAGATCATTATTAGGAATGTTTTGCCAGTCTTTGATTTTTTTTGTTATATTGATGAAAAACAAATAATGCTAATAATAATAATAAATACTATAAGAGCCTGTTACATAATCCAAGAACACTTTAAGGAAACCACAAACAAAAGTAAGTTTATATATTATTTTAATTATTTTTAATTAAATGATTTATTACAAAGCTAAACACAACTGAAATGAAAGCTACTTGAAGCAGTGATGCACTGGTGACTGGTACTGGTTCAGCCTGAATGTCACATGGAAAAACAAAATAAGCGACTCTGGTATACTTCTTCTAATATACTTCACATATTAAAAATTTGTTAGTAATTTGTCAGGAGTCATCCTAGTGAAGACGCTGTCCTTTCAGCACCACAGAGAGAAAGCTGGTTCTGAGGAAAGCAATGGCTGTAATAGGGTCAGACCCAGTGTAGATGGGATGGTTTGATGCTTTCATAGTACTTTTGTATTTCTGGTGTGAATTCAAGGTGAGGCTCTGCCTGTCTTTGTCCCATTTTCCTGAGTTGGTCTTTTTTCTTCACTTTTTACTTTGGCAAAATGAAATGTCCATTTTAGCCTTTTCTGTAAAGCAATGCAATAACAGAGTAGTTATGCTTGCTGATGGTGGGTGTTAAAAGCTGCTGATGCCTTATTGTTAACAGATTCATGCTTACAACTACACAGTAAGTATAGAATTAAAATTATTTACATGCATAAGCTCTGACTTATAACCATTATCGATATAAGTGAATGACTAATATTTTAGAGATAAAGATAAATTCAAGTAACAGCTTTTACAATAATATAAACACAAAATGCAAACACACAGAGATCTAACCAGATTAATAAAAAGGAGCAGTGTGGAATAGTGCAGAGCTGCAGACTGACAGGTTGTCACTGTGGTCGTTTGAAAGACAAAGGACGCCAGGCCAAAGCGTAAAGGATATTGTGAAAGGAGGTGAGGAGGACACTTTTAGTGGCTACACCTGGCTACAGAGGGGGATCTGGGAATATAGTGGATTTTAATTTCTGTTCAGCATTTCTTTATATTCCCATTTTCTATTCTTGTTTATTTCTTATTCTGTCTATACTATAATCGCTGATGTTTGTATTTTTGCTACACGTAACCCTGCACATTGGGCTTCTGTTTTATAGGTTAATGATACACACAAATACAAAAGAAAATATGCACCAACCTCATCCAGCACGGACTCGGCCTCCTCCTCAGTTTTTCCTGGGAATCTGATCCTCATGGCAGTGAGTGCAGCCACAGTCTGACGCACCAGCTCTGCCTCCTGTTCTTTACTCCTTAGGTTTATCAGCGGATCACCCTAGATGCACACACAAGTACAAACGCACAGCTCAAGAACCCATTTAATATACAGATACTGTACACATTAATATTAAACTAAATGTTTCACTGAACACTGTTGTGCTATCTCACACCTCTATAAGGGTCATATAATCAGCACGCTATTAATAGCCATGGAAGAAAGGGAAGACGGTTATGCAGTCATGCTGCTTTTTTAATTATTAATTACTTATCAATAAATTATATTTTTCACTGATAATAAAGGCAAATTATTTTTATCTGTCAGATGATGTTTAATAAATCCTGGTTTATTTTTTATTTTTTTCTCATAGAAAAGTGTTCAAAAATATAAATCTGTTATTATAACAAGTTTGTATGGCATTATCTATATTAGTCAGTATTATTTCTAATTATCTGTGTTGCTGAATTTCACATTTCATGTACAAGCATTTTTGCCTAAGTTCTCATTATTTATGATTCTGCTACAGGACTATTATAATCAAAAATCATTATTCATTTGCACAGCAGTTAGCAAAAAAACATTTTAGTAAAATGCAGCATGCTACAGTATATATAAAAATAACCTCCTCAAATATATGTATTTTTATTAATACTGTATCAATGCAATGCAGGTTATTTTTTATCACCAAATTATGTGATCCTCCACTTTTAATCATTATTAACTTCATAGTATTATTATGTATTATTTATTTACTTAATTGTATTATTTAGTCACTTTAGCAGTATACCAGAGTATTTTTAGGTTTATCTACATGATTGCTTAATTATATTCTGCCATGACTGAGCAACATGAAATGAGAATAAAGAACCTTTAACTTGTGTGAATGATTAAAATCAGGAAAAACTAAATGATTGATTTTTTTGTTTTCTTTCCTCAATGTTAAAAGCTATTCTTCTCCATTTTACTTCATTCCACTGTATCCACAGGTTACCAGCATACTTGTGATTGGAGGAGGCAGGTGAAAAGCAACAGATGGCTACATAATAGGAGATTATTGTGGGCTACAGTAGGCCTGTGCAGTACTGAAGGGGGCCAGGACACAATGTATGTCAGAGGAGGAGAAAAGCAGAGGGGAAAAGTAAAAGCTATAATGGCAGAACGAGTAACTTTGTGCGTCAGACTTCAGTGAAATTGTGAATTCTTGATCGTTTTCTTTAAACTTAGTTTGAGTAGTGGATCAGTAGAGAATTGCCACATTGAGCAAAATGACAGCTTGACTATTTGAAAAAGAATTTAGTACACAGTTCTGTGATTGACACCTTATCTCACACATTCTGAACCGTAAAGAGGTAAACACCACTTTGTGTGTGTCGAGTGTCTTACTATGTTGGAGTGGATGGTCCCCAGGCTGTTGCTGTGAGGCACACGATGGGCGGAGCCACTACGGCTCAGTGAGTGAGAGCGTAGTGTGGCGGAGCTTGGCCTAACCAGGGGAGTGGCCATGGGAACTGTAGGAGAAGGCCTGGTAGCCAAAGCTCGCACCTCACTGGGTGATGAGAGGGAAGCAATGGAGCGAGGACAGGAGATGGAGCGCCTGATTGGCCCAGAAAGTGTGGGTGAAGCAGAGGGGGTGGGGCTGGTTTTGAGTGACTTGACTGGAGGTTTCCAGTGGATGCGACCTGTGGAGAAAGAGAAGAGAAAGAGAGGGATTCAAGACGAAAACTGACTCACTGTCACACTTCAGCTTCTTTTCTTCCCTGATTCTGTCTCAGTGCTCCAGTCACTGTCAAGCTCTCCTCTCTGCTTTCCATCTGTTGCCGGGTGGCTTTAGAGATGAAGTGTGGCATTAAAACTCCCACAGCCTTACTCTGGCACACTGGTCCAGAATAAGGCTATGTGTGTGTTTGTGTGTGTGTGTGTGTGTGTACACAGCATGTGTAGTTAAAACCAGAAAACTAGAAACTAAACAGTAGCCCTGTCTGCTTTGGGGATGGATTAGGGAGCATCCCCTCTCTCTCTCTCTCTCTCTCTCTCTCTGTCTGTCTCAGACACACACATTTACATACACACACACACACACACACACTTGACAAACACACAAGCAAACGTAAGCTGAAAACCCATGCTGACACTCTCCATCACCCTTGAAACTCCTCCAGCTTGTCTACCAGCCAGTATATTAGCGTGTGTTTTTTATTCCTGCTGTGTGTCTGTCTGTGATCAAGTATGCAAACAAGTTCTGTCTGTGTATGTTTGAATGTGTTTGTGTGGCTGTCAACCCTTCTGAGGTTTGGTCATTGCCAAATGACAGCATTAAGGGGTTTAGTCCTAGCAGCCCTTTGGTGGCTTGGTATGGAGTAGGGCTTGGCAGTGTTGCTGTCTTTCTCTCTGCACGCACACACACACACACACACACACACACACACACACACACACTCATACACATATTCAGATATTTGGTCCAGAAGTTAGGGTTTTTCATGGTTTTGTCCCTTATTTTGTGACAAATACAATGAGCTGATGCTATTGAGTAGTGAAAACTGCTGGCCCACAATGCAACTACTCTTTCCAAGGTCAGCACATAAACTGTTATGAAAGGTGTCCTCTTTCTCTCTTCTTAGAGCTGAAAGTAAGTTGATGTATGTGACTTTGAATTTGCAGGACTGCTTGACACTTATCACTCTCACTATAAAACAGGGAATATTTCAGCAATAAACTCAAGGTGTTTTCAAGGTAAACAACGAAAGGGGGCTTTTTGTCCTCCCCTTCACTTTACTTCCTTCTTCTCCACATCTCTGCCTCTTCTTTCACCTTCCATTCACTGGAACTGCACTTTTTCTCTTATGCTTTTCAATGCCTCAACACTTTGTGCGTGTCTACAGCTGTGAAGGTAGGATGCTCCTTTATATAGGAAAGTAGCACACCAAGATGCACACCATTTTATCAAATCAATTAAGCATACACATTGGCACTTGAACATTTATGAACACTTTTGAGTTTTTTTCTATTTCTGCATAAATGTGAATGAAAAAATAATCATATCATACTCATTCAGTCTAGTCCTAAAACTAGATAAAGGAGAACTCAATTAAACAAACTATCCAAAAAAATATGTTTTTTCATTTTATTTATTGTAGAAAATGATCAAATTCTAAAGATGTTGTGTGGCCTAAGAAATTGAACCTGTGCTTTCAGTAACTGGTGTGACCCCCTTTTGCAGAAATAATTTCAACTCAGCATTTTGGGTAACTGTTTATCAGCCGTGCATGTCAGGTTGGGGGGATTTTAGCCAGTTCCTACGAATAGCTTTAACTCGAGGATGCTGGTTGGCTTCCTTACATGAACTGCCTGCTTCAGGTCCTTCCACAGCATTTCTATAGGATTAAGGTCAGGACTTTTACTCACCCACTCCAAAACACTGACTAACAGATGTACTGTATATCTCTTCTGCTTTCATCACTCTTGGGTGGAACTACTTTTGTAGCTTTGAGTTAACTGATGGGCAGTAAATAGTGGCTTCCTACTTGCAACCCTGAATTTGCTGGTAGACCACTCCTGGGGTGGGTAGCAGAGATAACAGAATGTTCTCCATTTGTACACGATCTTCCGGACAGTCGACTGGTGGTATATAAGCTTATAATTCGGAATTCTTTTGCAATCACTACTTCTAGCTGAAACTCAGATTTTTATCCAGATGATGTCATCTGGAGGTTCATGTCAACCAAGACTACAATCTCCTTAGTATGAGCAACCAGATGACATAATCTCAACTGGAAAAATTATCCAGATAATGTAATCAGAATGAGTTTTTCAACAAGTAAGGATTGGATAATTTTCCACAATAAATAAATAAGTGTAATGTCTTCTATCATTTGCTTTTGTTACATTTTTGCATAAATAGAAAAAAATTCTAAACAAACTTTTAAGCCCCACTGTACATACTGGAGGGTTGTTGAACATCTGTAATATAGCCCCTTCTGGCTCTCACCATCATAACCCGCCATTCACTGGTGTCAGAGAGTGTGTGTGCACATACTGCAGGTACTGATCAAAGCAAAATTCAGAATTTTTATTTTAAAAAGTGTGTGCGCATGTAAATGGAAATATGTGCTGTACAACTATGAATATATTTTTTAAACTGCATAAGTGAAAAGTATAGCCGTTTGGAGTGGATGTCATGTGCTTGCAGCATTACAGGCTCAGTTACAATTTCCTTATTCCAAGATTATATACATTAACACTCACTATCTCGCCAGTCCACCACTATACACTTTCAATGTCAAATAAAATGAAAATGTGGGTAGAAATAGAACAGAAATCTAATAATGTGTGTATATATATGTAGGTGTCTGGTTGTGCACATTTATACAGCTTGGTTTGTTTGAACAATTAAGCTAACCACTATAATTAGATGGATGACTCCAGCTAAAAATGAAGAGGACATCAACAAACACAGCAGGAGGAAAGGAGAACAAGACAAAATGAGGAGAGAAAGCAAGCAAAAACAACGTAAACAAGAAAGAGAAATTGCAGGAAACAACATTCCTGTCAAAATCCCCACACTTTGGCTTCCTAATAAAAATATTTTTAGACACTTTTATACATCCTGCTGTTTTACCTGAGCGCTCAGCCAAGTTCTTCTCCTTGCTCTCCCCAAGGTCGTAGGAAACTTTCTTCTCCCTCTTCTCTATGCCTCTTCCTCCTCCTCCTCCTCCTCCTGCTTTCCTCCTCTCCTCCTCCTCTTCATCTGAGGAGGAGCAGGAGTTGTCAGCGCTGCTGCAGCTTGTGAAGTCAGCCAGGTAGTCTGGTCGTTGACGTCTTGGTGTTGTACTGCATTCTGGCATTGCGGTCATGGACTGCTGGGGACAAACACAGATACATGCATTCAAGGCAAATACATACTGTATATGCAGAAGACATACACAAACAGAATGTGCATATATAGATCCATATAGTATAAGGATTTGTGCACATTTACACAAATAAAATGGATATCTTTCTCTACACACAACATTCTTATGGGATCTAACACTGATGGCCTTCACTTCCTTACACCAACACATTCTAACTGACCCTTATTTTGGAAAAATTTCTTCTTGAAAAGGTCTAAAATACAACCAGCCTGTCACAAGGACACAAGTACAAGAATAAACACACAGACACATACCCACCAAAAAATGAAGACGTTGAAATGTTGTCTACCTCCCTCAGCCTTGCCTCACCCTTAGCCCATTACCATCTGTCAGTGTTAGACTGAGTGGTGACACTGCTAGCCCACGTGCTTACATATGTGTATGCTTGCTTGCAAACTCATTATGCACAGATGCTGAACACAATTACACATGTGCTTATTTATAAGCCTGGCTGTCACTATAAATAGGAACATGAGTTCCTCCTTCCCTTGAGCAAATTTGACTTGATTGGATGTATAAGGTTAAATTCAAAGTAAAGTTATTTATTTAATACCCTATGTTTTACACATTTGACAGCTTGTGTAAATGAAAGAGAAAATTTCTTTATACAAGGAGAGTTAGAACTTCTGATAAGTGCTCTGATGTTCCTTCTTTGACACAAAGCTACTGTATTTCTGTAATGTTTGAATTCTAAAACTCTGCATCTCATCTTTAATATGTATTTTTTTAATAAACATGTTTGTTGGACGATAATCTCTGGTGAGTAGAAGTAGCTGACTTTTCTATGTATAGATTCATGTTCTGATTTCATACGCACACTTTTTTTTTGAAGTTCATTAAGTTGAGTCTGTTTCAGAAAAGAGTAAAGGGGACACACTGATAGCATTAATTAAGCATTTATACATCTCTTATTCAATGTTCACTCGGGTTGTCAGACCACCCATATTAATGGGCAGGAAGTGATCAGAGGGCTTAGAAAGTCACCAGCGGGTAGCTGAGAGGGTGAGTGATGGAGGAGCATAGACTGAGCGAGAGATTAAATACACGAGAGGAGAATAAAAGGGGTGATGGGAACATCAGATTGATGAGGAGAGAAATAAAGAGGTGGACAAGGTGAATCTGAGTACGGAAGCAGAGAGAAATAAATGGGGAGGAGCCACTGAACAAATGGAAAGAAATGGAAGTGAACGCACAGAGAGAGAAAAGAACACTGAACATATGAGTGAAGAGAGAAAACAAGTAGAGAACAAGACAAGAAGAAAAAGGAGCAAGAGGGCCAGACACTGACGAGAGAGAATTTTTACATGTGCCAAGAGAAGAAGCTGGAATGATGAGGTAAAATCAAGCAAAATGTTGATTTAGAAGAAGGGAATGGCATTCTTTCCTCCAAATCCTAAATCCTAAATCATAGTTCCTTTACCTCACACCTTTTAACTTTCGTACACTTACTGGTTGAGTTTTACCAGATGGCTTGTGAGCACTACAGGCCTAGGAGTGAATCAACCACCACACTGTATCCTCCACAGCTCTTTCTTTCCTTCCTCTGCTCTCAATATCTCCTTCCACACACTTGGCAACATTGGAAGTGACAGGACCCAAATGAATTTGGACAACACTGATTGTGTCTGAACAAGTCCTCATTCCAGTTAAGGCCTTTCTAATGCAGCGCTGAACTGCCCTGTCGAGTCCCTAACACACTCTTTGAGTGTTCCAGCCAATTTAGTCCTCGAATGAGGGATGGATGTAGATGTGCAGGGAGAGGAAAGGGATGGAGAGGTGAAGGGAGAGGAGTGAAGCAAGGTGATGGAGGGAGTAATGTGCTGTCGTGGGAAATCGAGGGGGCGTATGGGTGCATGTGACAGAGAAAGAGAGAGAGAGAGACAGACAGAAAGAAAGAAACATAATATGGAGAGGGTGAGAGAGACAGCCTGACAGCTGTCCCCTAGGGGAGTTTGGTCTTTTCTTTGGGCCTCTTTCTGATTCTTCTCTTTCTCGCCTAACCTGCAACCCCCCTCTTTATTTTTCGGAATCACGTTGTGTGTGCCTTCTGTGGGTGTTAGCTCCAGGCATCTGCCTACCTACCTTCCCCCTGCTTCTGTCTTCCTCTCTCTCCCTGACACTCTTTGCACTTGTCCCATGAGGCATGTGGTCCCTATACTCCCTTCTCTTTCTCAGTTTCTGTTTCTTCCTATCTCTCACTTACTCTCACCCACCTTAGATCCTCGTTGCCTGGAGGATTTGCCCATCAGCTTCTCGTCGTCCAGTTCACACTGCTCCAGCAGATCTAAGATGTCCTCCTCCTACACACCAAAACAGAAACAACACAAGGTAGAAAATAATACGTCAGAGATGTGGATTTTGGCTACATAAGTAATGCACAGTATAAAGCATCTTCAAAGAGTAACAGCGTAGTTCAATTTTTATGACACACTTATTAAGAATCAATAAAATGCTTTGATTTGTCATATCTCTCTTTGTTTTGAAGTCAAAATAAGGTGTAAGAAAACATGAAAAAGAAGGGATGAAAAAATTTAACCCCACAGGCATATTTGCCTTATCTGGTGGTTAGAAATAAAGGCCCTGGCTGAACATGCATTGCTCTTTGGCAGCGCATAGAAGCTGAATTTAGAAAAGCCAGTGTCATGGCCACGGCCAATATGCTGGGGCCTTGGCCATTTGGCCATAGCTGAAATGCAGGCAAAGGTGATTAATGTTGCTTCACAGTTGGGACATAAAAAGCTCCCACTTGCCGCTCAAATAGAGATGAAAAGTGATTGTTTTCTCTCAGATTAGCCACGAAGCAGCTTTCTGAGGTCCATGAAAAGGTCAGTGTGCCCCTGGCTCTCTCTGCTGGTGTGTGTGCATGAACGTTTGTGTGCATGTACATATGTGTACAGTGGCATTGTTCCAGGTCTGTAAGTCTTTATATTTCTGTCTTAAAATATGCATCCATGAGCTTTCGACACATTTTTTATGAGAATTTTTTTCTAAATGATATGTTCCTGTGGAGTGCCTTTTTGGATTATACGGTATATACTACTACTGTTCTTTGTGATAATGTGACTGTGAAATAATTTGTATGTTGGTGTGAACTTGCACCTGTACCAAGCTGTATATTATAAGTATTTTATTTTTGGTGTCCTAAATAATATGGACAATGCTTTGGAAATCACTATGCCAGCTGTTTACTGCAGTATTTGTTACTAAGATTGCAGCTGTTAAGTTCTCTTAGCAGCTGCAATCTTCAGAGAATCTCATAAGGTATATGGAAAAAAAGAATTGTGCATAGCCTTTCATTATTGTGGAATAGGATGATTTAACATATTATTTGTGCAATTGTACCCAAGCAGATAACATGGATGTACTGACATTTTAAAGCATGGAGAAAAACTGAACTTTAGGCATTTACATTGATTTCAGATTAACTGAAAGTATTTACTTTCTCTTGTGTAAATGCTCGGTGATCACTGACCTCACCATCACTAACAACATTTCTCAACTTGTCCATATGGTGTTTTTTAATTATCACTTTACAAATTCAGCCTGCATATTACAGTGTTGCTTCCTTTTAGTATACCTTGCAATCACCAATGATTTTTGTACATGTCAACTCATAAAATATATTGTCCCAAAGACCTTTTTGGCATCAGAGGACAAAGAGTGTAGTACTGTATGGAGGTCTCCAAAGCAAGCTTTTTTTTCTGTTGTTGGTAGCTTCAACAATACCAGGGCATTCTTTGACAGATGAGTCTGCATTTCTGTGGTAATGTAGTTAGACACTGGCATTTTAGGTGTAAATAGGTGTGGGGGAAAGGCCTTACATATCCTTAATATCCCTGTGCTTAACAGATGTGCTTGCAGACCACATTGATAGGATTTGCACTGACTGTGAAATGCTCCTAGACAATATTTTATTTATTTATTCTATTTTATTGGTCTAGCGCTACAGGCCAACTGTGCATGCACCTGCTCAACATTTTCTTATTTATTTTTTGGTATCCATATAAGAAAAATGAAGGGGGCTGGATAGCTAACAACAGAACAAACAATTTGATGCATACCTGCCAACCTTACTGGAATGGAAATGGGTATGAGGGTGATGCAAACCCTGTAGAAATCAGTGTAACCTGTGGTTGTGTTGTCTGGAGCACAACTGAAGGCAGGAAGGGTGCCCTGTAGTGCATCAGCATGTTATCACTAGGATTACAACACATTTTATTTTCTTTGATAGTGTGGCAGCCCATGATTTTTTTTTTTTTCAATTCATGGACCAGAGAAGCCTACAAAGGCAGCAAATACGTGTCTTGTTGGTGCAGTGTCTTTCAGACTTGACAGATATGTTGATGTCATACTGAAAAATGACCTCTAGCCCTTTGCAAAAGGAAAAACTTAACAAACAGGCAATGCATGTCAGATGATGATTTATGTATCCCTCCAGAGTTAGAAGCCAAAGCACTGTGACTGGTGCACAGAATTATAGGCTTTGGCTTATTGTAAGATCAAGAATTGTTATGTTTAGGTGTAAGTGGTGTAAGTTTATCACTGTCAGTTACAAACTTAGCTACTAAGCAGAAGCAAGACTGAGAAGCACAAATAAATCTCTGCCATCTGTCAAGTAAATAACTTATCTCACATTTTATTTTTGACAATAGATAGAAAATACACCTTTAATGTCTAAAAATAGGAGGAAACATAGTTGCAATTATTTCTGGTCTGATGAATATCATATTCAACATAGTAACTTACCCTTATTTATCTTAAATGGCCAAGATTTAGATTTTATCCTCTGTCCCTTAATAAAGACAGCCCAGTTGTCACTCATGATCATGTTGGTAGATAGCAAACTCTACAGAGGGCCTTGTTCCCAACATCTTTCTGCATCCGTACTTTGAACAAGATCTACATCTGTGTGTCTTGACTAAATTAAGCTGAGCTCTGCATGGTGTTTCGACTATGTCTCATCTTTGATTGATATCTCTATAAAAATTCACTGCAGAGAATCGACTCTTGAAAGGACACAATAACTTTTTGAAAAACAAACTGAAAGAGGCTGTAAAGGTAGGTTTGCAGCCACATATTAAACCTCCCCCCAGTGCTTTAATATTGTAGAATTGGTAATGTCAATACTGCTGTCAAAAATATCCAGTCACTATTCACTCTTATTATTTAGTTGGCAAAAGCGGAGAGGATTGTATTTTGTTTCATTTGTATCTTTCTTACTTATCAGCGCTTGTTCTCTGTATGTATTTAAATATCACCAATGTCTTTCACTGTGTATTTTTGTTTCATTGATTTGTTCTTTCTGAAAACATCGCCAGCAAAAACAGAAAATTACCTCTTTCTGTTCCTTGTTTTATGGTATACTTAAGCCAATCAAAAAGTGCATTTATAAAATATATCTGTGACAGTACTTGAAGTATTTTACAAAAAACTCATAAACAACTATTTCTATTGGAATCTCACCATCTCTTTACTTTTACTTCTAAACCTCCATTCCTGCATTATTAGAACACTCCACAATCTCCATACCTCTCTCATCTGTAAAGGCTTTGGCATTTTCAGTAACTGTATGCAGTTTACTAGTTTTCTGATTAAATTGGTGATGAAATGTGTATTGATGTTCACCAAAGTCAGAAATATCAACAAACATAATATTTCTAAGCTGATAAAACATTATTGGGTCTCCTTTGCTGCATCTGGACTTGGCAGGTCTCTCCAGAGCTACAAGAAGCAGTGATTCAACCAATTATTAAACCACTGTTACCATTTCTTTTTCCAGCATCACTCTGTATATTTAATTGGTGTATGAGACATGAAATATCATGGATGTTTTATCAGCTTAGAAATGTTGTGTTTGTTTATATTTGTGACTTTAGTGAAGATCAGATTACATCGTGACCAATTTATGCAGAAAACCAGGAATTGCGACCTCTGACATTGTTTTTCTTGCTTCTTGTATATTCATACAATGACTTATACCCTTGTAAAAGTTATTGAATGGCTTATAAAAGGGTACAAGAATAGAATTAAAGCCTGTAACCTATAAGAAAGCAAATTCAAATGTTTGCATAAATGCCTTTTCAAAACTTAGACAGTAAAAAATAAGACAAGAGAGACAGATAGAGAAGGAGGACAAGGGAAACTGGAGAGAGTGTCTCACTGTAAAGAAACAAAAATGACATTGTTGTGTGGGATTTGATTTGCTTTAAAAAGCTCATGTACACAGCACAATAAATATTTGTGGAGAGACAGAGTGAATGACAGTGAGAAAATGAGGCAGATAGACAGGAGAAGGACATTCTGTCAGACATTTTAACAAATACAAAGGATTGTGGTACACTTTTTGCATTATTTGTGCATCCTTTTTTGTCTCTGTGGGCAGAATCTTAATAGAAATGTGTGTGTGTTTCTTTTCTTGGGCATGTGCTTGTCCAAAAGTGTCTGCATATTGTGTGTATATGTTTGTGTGTGGGTCTCTGCAGGTTTCTATGGTGTGTGTGTGTGTGTGTGTGTGTGTGTGTGTGTGTGTGTGTGTGTGTGTGTGTGTGTGTGTGTCTGTGTGTGTGTG
>JAUBNQ010000020.1:13540004-13574724 GCA_032353495.1 Ctenopoma kingsleyae | reverse complement strand
TGTGTGTGTGTGTGTGTGTGTGTGTGTGTGTGTGTGTGTGTGTGTGTGTGTGTGTGTGTGTGTGTGTGTGTGCGTGACAGTCTGCCACTGATGTACGTGCCTTCATTCGTTTCAGAGGATTATTCATTTCCTTTTGAAGTGAGGCAGCTCGCCCGGCGAGGAAGGTCTGAAAGGCGGCCGAGAGCAGGCTTTCATACTTCTCCAACAGCAGCTTGTCGTCTGGGGGGTAAATACGTCTGTAGGCCGCAGAGACACAGAGAGAAACGCAAGAAGAGTCAGAGTGATAGAGAAAGACAGGAAATGAAAAGGTGAAGACGGAGAGAGAAACAGGATAAAATGTGAAAGAAAGGAAAAAATAAAATATGGGAAAAGAGAAGGAGAAAGGGGGTTGGGGTCACAAACAGTGAAAAACTGAAAAAAGCATTCTGCAAAGACAGATGTGAGGTGAGAAGAGGAGCGGTGACAGAATTGGGGGGGTGGGCAGTGATGGATAAAAGACAGAAAAATGAAAGGTAAGAAAGGGGAGAGAAAATAGAGAGACAAAGAAAATGATTGAGAAAGAAAGAGAACATGGATACACAGATGGAAAGAGAAGAGATTGACAAAAGAAGAGGGAGGATTGAGGCACAGAGAGGTCGAGGCACAGCAGGTGAGTGTGGTGGATGAATAGAAAAAACTAGCAGGAGGGAAACAGACAGAGAGAATTATAAGGATTTCAATTGGAGCTGTGAAACAACAGACAGAGAAAAGAAAGGTGAGTGGCAGAATCAAGGCAGAAAAATGAAGGAGGAGGGAGCAAACTGAAAAGAAACAGTACTATTAACAGAGACCTTGAGTTAAGATACTGTACAAATGCATTCATGCACAACTGTTTCCCACACACACAACACACTCCAGAGAGAGGTTATCCATAAAAAACTATATGTTTATATTAATTCATAGATGTGGGTAAAAAATGAAATGAAAATAAAGGGTTTTTTTTTAAATATCAAAACACGTTTTAGACGGACAGACAGATCTTCCTCTCCACAACCAAATTTAAGATTTCCAGAAACGTCCCTGTAACTTGCTCTGATAGCCTCAGACCAAGCATCCAGATAGTCCACACTAGCCAGGTTATCAGACCAAGCATCCAGATACAGTCTGGATGAGTGACTATGAGGATCAGGTTTTGATTTGAGTACATAAGGTAGTTTTGGGGATACCATAGCTCAACTAGCAGGGCTGACATCTACTAACTCCAGGGTTGGTGGTTTGACTCCCGGTTCCCCTGGACAAGACACTGGACCCCTGGCACCTAAAATGCAGCTGTCCACAAGAATTTCATCGAGGCTATTAATAAAGTATCAATTATTATTATTAGTAGTAGTAGTATTGGTTATTCTGGGTGTAGGTCTGCAGTACCGGACTTGTGCAGAACTCTGACACACACATACACTCTCACTGTGATGTGCACTTTCCCGTTTGTCACAGTCTTTACTAATGTGCCTGTTCACACATTCCACATAGTTTTGTGCCCTCAAGACTAAACTAACAGTGCTCAGTGTTTATCTTAGGCCTGAGGGGATTAGGAAAATGTATAAACCTCTGCCTGGTTATCCTCATAATACATCTCCAAACTCCCCCCAAGTCATTGCTTCAGCCATCAAATCAAAACAATGACAGTGTTATAATTAAAATAAACGTTGGCTAGTGTGGACTAGCTGTAAAAGCAGGGAAATGTTTGGCTTCTACACGTATATTTGAAGCCAAACTCCTCCCGAGTTGGCCTTTGAATCAATGGGAAGCTAAAAAGAGTGCTGACAAAAGTATAGACCTGCTTTTAAAAAGATAGAAAGCTGGCTGTAATGTTTACACACCAGTAGGAAATTTTAAACAATGGCAAAATGACAAGAAGATTTTTGTAAATACTGATTACTAAACTATTCACACATTTAAGTATTTGAGTTATAGCACAATGCCAAGTTTATTCATGTTTAGACAATTTCAACACTAAAACTTTTACTGCACAACATCTGCCATGTATCTTTTTTTTTTTTTTACAGATATTCTGTTCTCGATACATGAATTCAATATTGTTGAGAAGTTAACCCAGTTCTGTGCATTACTGTAGTTGCTGAAGTTCAAATCAAGCAATTAGTGAATGCTGAGATACCTATGGCACTATCCTATACAAGGTATTTGTGACTGCCACATATTTTTATCACCTTTAAAGTACATGGAGAACATTCTTTTCTTTCTCTAAAGATACCCTCTAAAAATTGTATCTTCATGATGTCCAGATAAACTGGACTGAAATGATAGTATATGAAAAGAGCCAGAATTTGTTGATCTTCAAAGAGCAAGATAAATCATGACTGAAAAGGTCAACACTTTAATAGTGGGTGTTAACTGCTCCCTCTTTTTGGAGATCTCCATCACTGAACATATGGGCATTTTATTAGGGGTTGACCCTACTTCAATACTTTTTAAATGAAATGTTCATGCTGAGGCTTCTTTCCTTACCACATGTTCCCCTCTGGGTTACAGGCAAAACTAATATTAATATTCCATTTCCATCACTATTTTCATTTTGGTCAACAGTATTTGTCAAGCTTCTTGATTCAAATGGCTTAAAAGATTAATTGAATAGCAACAACGCTTTAAACAATGAAGGTTTCCCTGTGATACCGCCACCCAATGCAAGTTTCATCTAATAGCCGAATATAAGTAAGTTCATTACCCAAACTCATCTAATGAGAGGCAGTGTGTTAATCAGACTCCAGGGCTGTGCTGGGACACCGTTTGAATGATAAGAGGTCTTTATTAGGGGTGCTCCAGACAGACTTCAGCCTGTCTGATTGACTGTCTGGCTGCCTGTCGGAAAAGAGGAAGGAGGTGACAGCACTTCATGCAGCCTGGGATCAGCTTTCTAACTACATTCAGTCAAGTGATGAGTCAAGAAGTCACTTAGACTTGGAGAGACAGCAAAACAGCTAAGTCTGTCTGTCTGTCTGTCTGTGTTTTTGTGTGTAAGTGTCCATACGTGAAAGTGAAAGAAAATCAAGCCTTGGAAATGCATGTGTGTGTGTGTGTGTGTGTTGGATAAAGACAGAGGCAGAAAAAGAAACTGAGGGAGTAAAGGAGCATTAACAATTTACAAGGGACAAGTGACAAATCAGAACTTGGTGCTGCTGAGTCATGCTCTAAGGTGGATCTGCTCTGTCTGTGAGGTGACTATTAAAAATTGACACACTCAATGTGTCCCAGAATCCCAGCTGGAGTTGGAGGAGAAAGATAGAAGAGTGGGCGATAGAGCAGATAGAGAATGGCTTGCAGCTGTCAGCCAAAGCATACATGCTCATTTTAATTTCTGAATTGCTGAAAAGGTAACATTGTGCATAAAGGAGTAACAATGTGAACCATGCAATTACACACTAAGGCTGATTTTCTTTTCTCTTTTCTGCCTCATGTTCTTAAAACACTGGATGTTCTCTTTTTTTGTTCTCTTTGCTGCAGCATTATTTATTCTCCTGGGGACCTGACATTCTGCAGATGACCCCATAAATATAAGTAAAGCTGACACGATTATAACTGGTAAAGTTGTTGGAGAGACAGACCCCTCTCCCTGCCTGTTTGCCTCTTCCTTACCTGTAGTTCCCCAGATGCTGCTTTTCATGCTCCTCCCTGGAGATCTGCTTGCGGACCTGTGCCAGTCGCTCTTTCTAGGAATAGGAGAATAACAAAGAGAAAAAGGACTAAATCTTTTAGTCAAAACCTACTCGCTTAATTTTTGAAAAAGAAAAGGGAGAGAGAATGAATTCTTATAAACCAGAAGATAGGAGGTGAAAGAGTAAGGAAAAAAAAGCGTCTCACCCATCAGTGAACTCATAATTCCACCTGCTCTTATTAATACATTACAAAGGTATAATTGTAGGGCTCAGTGGGCCAATGTGGCATCAGAAAGACAGGGTACACTCGACTACTGGCTCGGCAGTATCATTGAGGACTGAGCGATGCGTGCCTTGAACGCACCTGAACCTGGTCTTGCATTTCAGCCATAACAGCACTCAAAGATGAAGTAGTGCCCTTTTTAAAAACAGCGCTTCTGTGCCATCCTTCCTTATTCCCATATATTACTGCCAAGGCTGATCAAAAGACTAATCAAAGAGGGTGGGAGGCATGAAGTACTAGTAACTGCCACTTTTCCACATATATATGAGAAAAGCTCCCCAGACTCCTTCATTTCAAAGAGCAAATAATTAAACGGTATGCTTGTCTCAGAGAACTTTGACTCTTTTGACGTAGAGTAAAAAGTTTTATGCTCAGGCTTTTTCAACTTGTCTTGTTTCAGTCCTGAGGAACTGTTACTTTTAGTTCTTACAAAATATAGAAATATATGATAATATCTCTAAACACATATTTGATGAGCACCTGCCCATACTACTGATTCCAAACCACTGTTCACCTATTCTGGTGTGGCCAAAAAAGGTAAGATATCTTGTGACTTATGATGGGGTCTCATGACTGTATAGCCATAGTTTTGAAAATTTTGGTGGCAAATCTTTTCAAGAAATGTGATAGTTTAATTTGTTTGTACCAGCTCTTCTCTCCTTCGCTCCAGTGTGTGACGTTGTTTCTCCCAGTCCGAGGAAGCAGCTGAGAGTTTCTTCATGGAGCCGTGTCCATAGAGTCGTCTCTGAGCCTCTGCTTTTTGCTGGGCCAGGTTGCGTTTCTTATCACTAGCCCTAGATCAGCAACAAGTAGAGTCATCACAAAGCATAGTTATAACGTAAGGAAAGGACTCAGAGTACATTAAAGGTATAGTAAACTAAGATCATATATACAGATTTTCTGTTTCTTCCCAATTAAGCTCACAGGCCATTTTGTTTTTCTGTAATCATTTCTTTGACTTGTTTTCTACATTCATGTAAATGTTCATTTTTGTAACACAGATATAACCTGCAGCAAATGTTTTCATAAATGCTTTAAACTATGATGAAGTATGACAGCATGCAGGTCTCATGCTAACTGATGGAGTGACTGAAATCATTGTGGTGTAAGAAAAACATAAATGTCGCAAAACATTAAACAACACAAAGATAAAGAGTTAGCTGAGACACAAACAAGCCAACAACCCCAGGATGAACAGGACCAGACAGCTAATTCTGAACAAGTGGGCAATTGAGGTCTGAAGAAAGGGCAATTCATTTTAGTCAATCGCTGGCCCTTTAAATTGGATATTGAGTGCTGTTGGTGGGCTGAGGTTTATCAATGTCCATGCCCGGCTGGATCTGAATTGATCCCATGTTGATACAGTTGGTGTTGCAAGCAGAGCTGACCCTACCTCTACACGCCAGCAAACCCTCCCTTTTGGGAAGCAAAGCCATTACTATATAAGGAAAAAGTGAGTGAAGTAGAACAAAGCCCTCATTCACTCCAGCATGAACATAAGCAGTTTGTCCAGTGGATAGAGCTCCACACCGCCTTTCAAGTCCTCCTACGATTTGATAGAAATAATCAAATCTCCCTTTTAATCTGCGGGAACACAGCAAACATCAGCCATGAAACTAATCATTTAGATAAGAGATTTGTTTGTACCATCTGAAGCTATGCAGGAGTAGAAGTGAGTTTTTTGTGGGATGACTGCACCACACACTACATTTGGACAAACTAGATCTATGGTGCTGCATGTAATTGATCCATTGTGTGTGTGTGTGTGTGTGTGTGTGTGTGTGTGTGTGTGTGTGTGTGTGCGTGTGCGCAGTGTGTGTGTATGTGTGTGACTACTAGAGTTGATACTATATTTAGAGCAGTAAGAGGAGGACAAGCACAGAGAGAAAGAGAAAAAGAGAGCAGAGATCTAGAGGTCTGGTGTACGATGATCAATCAGTGGATTCACTGTAGCCAAGGGACAGAAAAGCATGCCAGCAAATACACAAACCACATATACAAAAAATGCATTACACAACCAGAATGATAGTATGCATAACCTAAACAAGCAAACAAATACACCCACAAAGCACAAAATACAAGAGCAACACAGGAAGTTTGTGTAAATACACAGAGCATGGTAAACAGTGTCGACTCAAATCTACATATAACGTACTGATAAAAAAAATAAAAACATTCAAACACACAACCATGGGTCTGACTGAAGGGTGCACAAAGCACACAATAGTGGCACAGCTCTGTGCCTTGGCCATTATCTGTCTTTGTATCCACTACAGCAACACCAACACACTAAACAACAATTTTTTGTCCAAAGTTCAAGCCTCCTGTTAGCTCCAAACTAATGCCACTACTGTGTTGTGTGAGTGTGAAACCAAAAGATAAAGGCTAAGCTGGGCCACACATCAAAGTAATTCCAAACTTTGTAGGGTTGTCAAATAAAGAAAACACACAAAAAAAATCAATTGACATCTTTAAACATTCAGAACCCTGTAAAATAGTTTGACATGAGCTTCTAGGCATGAAACTTAATGAGCTCATAGATGCAATTAGCGTGTCTATCTGTATGCATGTGTGTGTGTGTGTGTGTAACCGCAGTAGACAACAGTACCTTATGTTGAGAAGTTTCAGCGAATTGAGAAGCACCCCTTTCTTCACGTCGTAATCAATCTTCTGATCAGTCCCGAAGCTCGGCGCTCGATTGATCTGCCAGAGAGGAGAGGAGAAAAACATTCAAAGAACATTCTGAGGTTTTTTTTTTCAACTTTGTCTAATTTTCCTTCTTCTTCTCTATTCAGTAGACAGAAATGTTACACAATTACAGGAGTGGATTTGGGGCATCTTTAAAAAAGAAAAGACATCGGTTCCCACAAGAAGGACAAGAAATAAGAGAGAAGAGATGAGAAAATGATGGAAAGTGAGGGTTTTATTCTCTTTGAAGGACACTTTGAAACTGTTAGCCTTTGCCTGGGTATAAATCCTAACTGACACTGATGTGTATATGCTTGTGCATGAATATGAGCCTATGTGTATAAGTGCGTGCATACAAACAGGCTGTGAAGGTTAAACTGTCACCAGATAAGTGCCCTTTTAGCCAATCACCAAAAGCAGTTCATTATTCTGTAATCTACTGTACATTTGCACACCACACCCACTACTCATCCATATCACTGCCAGCAATCATCTCTTTGTGAGCATCAGCGAGTTACCACCGCTCTGCTCAGTTCCATCGTATACAACCAGTGGAGCTCAGAGAGACTCAACTGAGCGAGAACAGAGTAAGCCACATGTGATTTGAGGTACAAAAGCCAGTATTACCGAGGGAAAAATTCAAGAGCAGCTTACCTTTCTTAACAGAACAATTTCCACCACCTGTGCAAGGTATACAGATATCAGTTATTATACCTGACACAACAAATCAATTCTCCCCTTTTACTCTTTGTTATGTTTTCTCTGTCTCTCCTGAGGTGAAAAGGAGATTGTGTGAAACAACAAAAGGATCAGCAAATGGAGAGAACTGCAGAGGGAGGGTGACTGAACTGGCAACCGTGATTAGAATAGTGTCTTACTATGAGGCAACTTCAAATGCAAAAGATGCCCAGCGAAAGCGAGCTCAGGTTAATAAACCTTGACTGTTGAGATAAGTCAAAACATTGCTCAAATACTCACACTGCTGATTTCCCTTTTAATAAGTGAAAAACAACATGTGTGGCTCCTTTTGATTAGATTTGTAATAGTTTTAATAATAGTTTATTTTTAATTAAGTACATATGAGAATTGTGTATTTCTTCATCACAGGAGGGGATATCTGACTCACTGAATCACTAGCGAGATTCAGACAATGCCCTGTAAAATTATTCCATTTAGGGGCCTTTATAAGGCAACAGGAATGAGAGAATAGATTTTTTTCAACTAGCTAATGTAAGTATTAATTGTTAATGATTTAAACACATGCTGTTGTTGTAAAAAGCATTTTGAAAAATATGTTTACTAAAATAAATACAGTTTATATAGGCACAGAGATTTGGATAACTTTTATGTATTATACATTTTTATTTAATATGAATTTGTTTTTTAACCACATCCCAAAACATCTTTTGTGGATGAAAAAAAAACTATTAATAGTTCTGTAGGTGTACCCGGAATTTCATCCTTCCCAGTAGCCTTAATCTGCAGTCAGAGTGAGTATTTGGTGTCAGAAACATTATTCGCCTTGTTCCTATCTTCCTTTGGCAAAAAAAGTGGTTGGATACAGTTGAACACATCAAAGCAGCACGGCAGCCAATCGCAAAACGTGATTTCAATAACAGAGCAAGACTGAGGCAATCAGAGGTTTTAGAGCACATTGCAGATCTATTCTATCTGCCAATCAGGAATGTGGGTAAAGAATGCTGAAAGACGCCAGTGAGAAAACAGATCGGTGTGCAACATCCGGTACACCAATCTTGCTAGTGAACCATAAAGACTTTTGGCTGAAAATAAGCAACAAAACCCAAAAGCTCCTTTACAGAGATGTGCAAAGCATCTCAAGGGTTGCGCAGCAGCTCTCAGTAACTCCATCCCCCTTTCTCTTCCCTTCTTCTGAACTAGCCATTACTAATCCTGACACAAAGGTGCTTAATGCTGTGTGGCAGATTTGGGAACAGTACTGCAAGATAATATTTACATCACAACCAGGCTCCTAAGAACTGAGAAAGCCAGAGAATTTGTTGTGTTTCCAATAATGGATCGTATGGCCCCAAAAAGAGCGGTAATTACTGAAAGGTTGTTTATTCGCATCATGAGCCAGCTGTAAAAAAAAAATCTGGACGGGCTTAAGTGAGTCAACATTCACCAACACACTGGCAACCGCACCCCAAATAACTATGAAGCATGTATATAATGTATAATATAGTTATATAAGGAAGCTCAGATTTTAAAATGCATGTAACTACATGAGGCAGTGCAAATATGAATAAGACCACGCAAGCTGAACGAAACATATCCTGAGCCGTAGCTGTCTGTGTCCATATAACCTTCTCAAAGCCTGTTGTCACTGCTCAAGTCTCTTCAACTACTTCAGACAATAGGTCCACAAATATCACAAGTTCGCTACTAAATCCACACCAGGATAAGGTGGGTTTGTATGGATGTGTCTTAGTAAGAGTGGGTATGCGCCCATATGTGTTTTTCCACACAGCAACCATTTATCTGAAAAGGGCGGGGGGTGATGGATGTTTTCTAGCACAAAGAGGAAAAATGGAACAGAGACCCTATGCAACACTTTGACTCAATAGAATGAAGTCTAAAATACATCCCCCTGTGTGGTGAGGACAGAGCCCCATTTCAACCCATGATACCTCAACTAAGAAAAAAACACTACAAAAGAAAATGGAGGGAAGAGGTCTGTTTTCATTTAAGAGTTGTCCAGATATGACAGCCACAATGAAAAGAGTATGGCTTTAGAGTGCCGTAGCCTATAGGTAACAGCCAGACTGGCAGTGATCCTGATGACGGTTGTCTCGTTACTTGTCTTCATTCTTGGTTTGATTTTTTTGGTGTCAAGCTGTCACCGGGAAGACTGGCATCACAGGACTTGCCATTTCTTTTTGCTCTCCCTCAATCGTTCGACTTTCTCCGTCTACTCTGTGCCTGTCGCACTCCTTTTCTCCTGGTTAGTTTCTCTTCCCACTATGTTTCTTGCAATCCCTATTTTCTGTCTGGTCACTCATTCACCCCCTCCACTTGATAGCCCTCAGTCTCTGGTCATTACCTCTCTTATTCATTCCTCTCTCCTTGTTTCTGTGGTCTCCTTTTCCTCTCTGGCAGAGGAAGTTGGACCAGTCTGGTCCTAATGAACCCCTGCAGGCTCCCAATCCCCCACTCTGATTTCCTTAAGTGACTCTGGCAGGGTCTTAAAGAAGCCCTTGGTTGCTCCAAGACACATTTAATAAAAATGTGAGATGAAAAGATTAGAAATTCCTTTTTACTCATGCTTTGATTCTGTTCAGCATCAGCATTTCATCAATGTAGTCCAAATATCACTCAGTCAAACAGCAAAATAATCATGTAGGAAAAGAAGATATCAGTTTGTAATTTTTCACAGGACAGGTTTGTCCTTATCTGATCATCCAATTAAATATAAAAAGATAAGAGGGTAAGCTACAAACCACTAACATGCTCCGTACAGGACATATAATGGTTTTATTTTCTGCACCTGCAGGTGTGTGACTGAGATGAATAAGTAGCCCCCCATTGTTTATGAAGGCAGTTGTGACAAAGTTTGTGGTACTGGGTGCCATATTACATTTTTAATTTGGTTTGAATAGTCTATGAACCGTGACTGTCTGCTGATCTTTACTGCAGATCCCAAGTACCAAGAGAGGGGGAGACACACAATGAACATATTTTACATTCCTTATTTGATTTAATGCAGTTTATTCATTTCCAAGTGGGAAATTCTCCTCAACCTTTGGTTTGGACATAGGGAAAACTTTATCAAATTTCACAAATTTAGAGATAATAAATTCAATCGCAGACCATTAGAGAAGTTTTTCATTCATTTTAATTATGAATAACAGCAGTAAAGAAAATCCTTACAATGATAAAATGACTCAATTATTTTGGGAAAGGATTGAAAATGTAATGGGAATTCAACCGTTTGTGTCTGTGGCCTCTGCTGTGTCACACTGACCCTAATAACATACCAACAGCAATGGATCAGCAAAATTCAGCTGCTTTCCTTCCGAAACAAACTGCTTCCCCCCGTCAACATCTATTCTGTGGCTGAAATACTCGTCAAACAAGTGCAAGGCCTGCTCGTGATTAATCGGTTCAGAAAAACGACCCCCTCTTATTATTCTTGGCAGAGTGTAAACAACCACTACTTTGACAAGCCTCCCATTCTGCCCTACACACTCATGGGTATCAGCACAGTTCAACTGCTGTCAGAAAGGAGTGTTTGTTGGCGCACAATGGTGGAATGGGAAAGGGAGGCAGAGAGTGAGAGTATGAGTATTAGAGGCTAGAGAGACAGACAGCTGGCCGCCCTGTTAAGTCGCTCTCTTGTTTCAGCCGTCTTATCAATCACTGTTTTGTTCTTTTTGAGGCATTTTTAGTGGTCCAGTCGGTCACAGGAAACTCTAGCTGAGCATGCTGCGTTGCTGGTGAAGGTCCTGGGAGTCGGTGTGCCAACACTTAGCTTAGCCACCAGTCATTCTGACCTGCCTGACTGGCTGGTTGGCAGGGTGCAGAGAGTGTTGCTTTATTTTTTCGATGCACAGAGATACATAATCAGACACAGCCACAAAAGCAAAAGGTGTTTGAAAGGTGCATGAAAATAAAAATGCTGCCACACACACAAGCACACCCATAATTTCCAGCTTATAGGGCTTAAATATGCAAGATCATATCATCAAAACATACCTAAGTTCTAAAATGACCAGTCTAAAATATTAAAGAATATTTATAACATAAAGATCATCTTCCATTTCTTTCTTACACACTTGGCCAGTTCAATATGTCACACATTAGTATGCAATATATATCTTCCCTCTCAATCACATGCAAGCACACAAACACAGGGACACACACACAGTTACTAGTACTGCCATACATGCCTGATGATAAATGACTAAATGTTGGGGTGTGTTTTCAACTGCCCCACATACAAGGCCTGTGTGCTTCTAATTTGATACTTATTCCATGAAATAGTCATGTTGGGGGAAAATGGATGTGGATAGAGACAGACAGTCCCATACATCATTCTAATTATTCTTTAATAAACCTCTTATATGCCAACGAGTGGCTCGTAGGTAACTACTGCCACCTAGGGTTCACAGGCAGAATGACGCCCCTCAGAGCTAACGACATGGACATTTAAATAAGAATGAATCCCACTAAGTGCCAAAGATTAATCAAAGGCAAAAGGAGAATGAAAGGTGGAAGAGGGCAAGAGAGACTCCAAAAGATAATTGAGTATCTCAAACTGTATGCATTCTCCTCTATCATTTTTCACCCTAGAAAATTCAATCATGAGGGGATGAAAATTATTTGGAGAGCACAGGTAGCAAGTAAATTCCTCCTTAATCACCCTGAATACACAATAATGTTCGACTCGGCTGTTGTAGGGGTTAGAAAACACTTCTCAAATTTCCTGAGGACATGTCTGAAAGGCAGGATAACCTCTAAATCCTTCATCCAAAAACAGATTCACTTTAAATGGCTACTATTTAGAGTTTTATGAAATGCTATAGGGACATCAAATTTTCATCTTATTCTGCACTGATGAAATAGAATTTCAACTAAAGGCTTACATAAGCTATTTAGTCCACATAGGAAATTAACAGTATTTTCATAAGTTGTAATTCACATACAGACACAGTATGCTTGTGTGTTTGGGAGATGGAGGAGAGTAAAAAATATCTGCATGTATGTGTGTATTGTGGCATCTGTTTACACTTGCCAACACAGATTACGCCCAGTAAACATACCCCCAGCGCAAAAACATGCAAACTTGTACTCAAAAGAAAAGGAGGTCTGGATTATGTTGGCTCTAACAGATGGACAGGCAAACCAAACTCATCTTGAAACAATTGGGCACAGAGCACTGAAAGAGAGGAAAGTTGCAGGAAGGGGTGAATGGAGAGAGAGGAGGGGTAAAGAATCACCGCCCTTGGGGGAGCAGTCCAGCTGCAGTCTGTTGTTCTGTTGTTGTAATTCCCATTCACACACAAACACTCACAAACACACTGAGACACAAACAAACCCATGCCACAGATGACCTAACCATGCCCGCCTCATTAGATGCCAATCACTCTGCACAACCCTTCCTAAAGGGGGGCACAAGGGGTAGAAAGAAGGAAAGAGATGGATGAGGATATAAGGTAGTTAAGTTGCAGCCATCAATAATCAAGCTGCCTAAGCGCCAGCGTGTGCTGGCATCTTAATACTCAACAGTGACATGTAAAACATCATGAAAGTTGCCAAACAAGGTTTCTTCCTCCTCACTTTATTCTGTTGCTTACTCAACTGGTATGTCTGTGTGTTTCAGGCAGGATTCCTCCTTCTCAAACGACAAACGGGCTGCCTCTCCAACTGGATGAATAGACAGGCTGTGGGCTGGAGTTTGATGGTAGGCAGATCAGAGTGGCCAACAACACACACACACGCCACAGAACATTATCCCCAGAGGGACAAAGATCACACATCCAGATACACACACACACACACACACAAAGTAGACAAATTCACAAAAAACATAGAAACACATGCAGCAGCTTTCATAGTGAATACTGCAAACACATATACAGTACTAAACACTACACATTGACATGGTGTAAATCAAATTGGGATGCATACACACACTAACTTACACCCATTTGCACACATGCTCCCCCTTGCACACTGACCGCGACCCTAACAAGCAGACCAACCAGCCTTTGAGCTGCCTAGAGCCTGGCACTAGAGAGAGAGCTTTGCATGGACCAGGCAGGTTTCTAATTATTCATGCTCACTACAAACACTTGTTTCTTCTTAGTTAGAGTTGACCAGCTGGAGCATTTTTTTTTCTGCTGCATGTGGAGGAACAACTAAAAAACAAGAAATAAGCCACAGACTATAATGAGGCTGGGCCTCAATCCACCAACCCTTGTGCTGGGGTCCAAGGACACCCATCAGTACGTCGTCAGAACGATAAATTGTGCTCTCTGTTGGGTTCTGTTCTGATATAAGGGGTAGAGAAAGTCTTTGTGTATATATGCTATACATACAGTATATACACATATATATATATACTGTGTACATATATATCCACCCACCAAAACTTCAGTAATATTTTCTTGCATTTTCCTCACTCCATTTGACATTATTTGTCATGCCGACTTACAGCACATGGGCCTTGGATAAACTGAGAGATGAAGGGGGTGCAGGGTTGCTAATGCTGTCCCATTGCTATATTTTACCATGAAGTAAATGCACTCTTCTGAGTCATACTAGATTTGGAAACGTCTGCTTTTCTTTCTGACCCACACGCCAGTTTTAAGGCACCACTATCTGCTTGTACAATTTATGCAAGAGTGTTATGAGGCAGTTCCTGAACTAAGTTAAATGTATGTGCATTTCTGTATCAATTATGTTTTCACTTGCAAGTTAATTTTGCTTTTATTTTCCTTTCAGAAGACAAAGAAAACACTCACTGAAGCCCTCAAAGCAAAAGCCTTGATACTGACAATACAAATCACAGTCTAAGCAGTATGCGTGTATGTGAATGAGTACTTGTGCATGTGTATGTCTGTGTGAAGTGAAGATCATGGTTCAATGAAATGCCTTTTTAATATGAGACACATATGCCGCCAGGGCTGGTTTAATGAAAGTGAACCAGTCCAGTTACGTCAATTGCGCAAGGATGCATGTATGCGCCTTGGTAGTTGAATGTTTTGAATGTCAATAGGAGGTAAAACTTGTGTTGACAACCCTGCTGAATTAACATAAGGATCACACAAAAGCATATCTCTCTCTTTTTACCTTCTCCTCTTGTCCCCTTTCTATACTTGCTCTGAACACAATGTGCCTGTTTGATGCCTGGCCTTGGTTTGAGAAGCACCACTCTTGCCTTTTCTGTTTTCGTCCCTGTGACAAGCTATTTAGCAGGTGTGTGCTGGCCTGTGGATTGTTCCTCTTGAGTATCCGTATTTGTTATTAGCATATTTGCAATGATTTCTTTGTGCTTGTTTACTTACAAAGAGCCAGTGTATTGTATTTGCTGTGGAGGTTTTCTTGAAAAAGCAAGACAGAGGTGTATGTGTCCTGTAATCACGGGCGCTTGGAACTCTACTAATACATTTTGAATATCCTGTCAAAAAACAGTGGCTATTTGGAGAATGTGAGAGGAAATCATGTTCCTTTACCCTTGCCATCCTCCTACACAAACTCAGAAAATGACGAACAAAAATACAAATACAAAGAGCAAGACTAATGTAATTTGAAAGAGTCTTATATTTGATACCATCTAGCTTTCAGGTATCCGACTAGCTTTAAGTTTACACAGGTTGAACTTTCATTTCCTGGCTGCAGGTTTGCAGATCCGACAACCAAATTTGACATTTTAAAGAGTAAGAAAGGAAGACATTGTCAGAACGGCAGTCTGGGTAAAGCCCAGACACAGCGTGGCACACATAATTCATAGTGACACAAATAAGGAAACCTGAGAAGTGAAGTCCACCAGTTCAAAACAAACCTGGAAGACCTTGATTGTGTTTCAATTCCTGACACAATTCTTACTGTTTTGGGGTTTAGGTTGTGTGACAGAAATAAAGGGAAAAAAATGGTGAAATAGGATGAAATAGACTGAATTTACAACAACGTATTGCAAAATGATCTGCTGAAAAATTAAATTTGGACCTGAGGGCTTGCCATAGGGTACCATTTGTTGCAACCAGCCTATGGGCCCAGCTGACTGCATGTCCCTGCTGAATAGGAATAAACGTCAGCAGGCTAAAAAGTGGTAATAAAGTTATTTTCAGGCTTGACAGCATACGCAGTGAGGATTTGAGAAGGGGTCTCTATGCTTGCTGCTATCCCCTGACTAATCAGTTGAATTTTGGAAATAAATGATTGTTGCTGTAAATGTTGCGTGAAAGAGAAGCAGGGTTGTGTGTGTGTGTGTTTGTGTGTGCAGGATGTTAATTGATGAGAGTTATAGAGAGCTGCTAGTAGCACAAGGGGGATCATTACTGCTGGAGTGGAACAACTGCATTCACGGCTGTTTGCCATGTCTCATACACATTTATACACACACAAGGTGCACACATACTGTCACGGTGCACCAGAAGTCAAAAGGAACGCTACATTTGCTCTCTCTTGTACATCGTTTTGTCATATAGTACAACTGCTCAACCACACAGTCAGGAGTCAGGTAGGGTAATTATAACACCCTAATGCCATTATAACTCTTGTGAAAACATCAACCAACTATCAAATGTCAGTTTTTTTTTCTACAAATCAGAGGCTTTGGAAATTTTTATTTTTAGTTGCATGATCGGGAAAAACAAACAATTATCCCAGAGGCATTTCCCATTCTTGAGTCAATTTGTGGAAAGAGTGGGGGAACACACAGCCACTTTGGGTTAGGATTTAGGTCACACTTTAACTGACTAGCTGACATCAGAACGGTGAGACAGAAATCCTGGAATGGACTCTCGACTCAAATCCTTCTTTTAAATAACTGACACTTCAGAGACAGATAGTGAGTGAAAAAGAGGCGGGTTTCTTGCTAGTCAACCTGCCATTCTGACCTACATTTTCATACCGTGTTTGTGTGTGTATGAATGTGCGCATTAGTGCGTGCATGTGCGCATGTGTGTAACTTTGTATGAGGAGAAGGGGAATTTGTCTTGTCTTATATGTACGTATGTGTGGGTAAATTTGCGTGCATGTGTGTGGTTTGTGAAATGTTCCTTTCATTTTACATACAAATGTGTATCTCAGTGTGTTCAGAGGTGAATAAATACATACGTGAGACTGTGCCTGTGCTGCTTCTGTGCACCAGGGACTGAAATGTGTAAGCAAAATCTGTGTGTGTTTATGCTTTCTGTCAGTGTGTCGCTATGTCTTCCTCTCTGCTGTCGATGCCATGCTACTTCAGTTTAGGAGCTGCTGCCACTTTACTGGCAGTATAGACAGGTGAGACTCCACAGAGTGCAGGGCTCTTCTTTCTGACTACATATATGCAACCTTGAATACATTTTTTATTTCAACTCTTACTATAATTAATTGTATGTGTTTAAAATTTAAACAAAATATTATAATTAAAATTAAATAAATGCTGTAGTAAACATACTTACACCTATACTTATCCCATTTACTTTTCAAAAAATGTAATTGAAAAGGCAGTTTTGCAAGAACAGGCAAATAGAAATTATAAGCACTAATAACTAGAAAAATGCCATTATGCCATTTCACACACATTTCACACACATTGCACACACACACAGAGTTGTACCTCTAGAAGCCAGGGTTTGAGTTTGCGATCCAAGATGATGTCAAAGCCTAGGACCTCAAAGCAGACACTGTCGCTCCCTGGTGGCTGGCCAGGGCGACACATGCGGTAGGCGTGCAGCACATGGGGCTCAGCAACTATTAGCGTCTTCACCACCAGCTCCTATTAGGACACACAAAATGCAGAGAGAGAATTAATGAACTGAGCAGAAAAAAAGAACAAAAAAATCTCCCTTTTTTATTTAGCCAGTCTTCATCCTAAAAGGCCATAAGCTACTACTTTTAGTTGCTGATTGAAGGTCTTCTTAAATTGAAAATTGTGTAATTAAGACTCCAGCTTTAATTGCAGGTTGCAATTGCAGACAAATGACAGTAGATTCAGGATTAAACTCTGACAATGTAGTACAAGTAATCATGATATATACAAAACCTACATACACACTCCACAGAAACACTGTAGGTCTACAATCAATTATTATTCCTAAATTCTTCTGTGTCTCAAGATACTCTATTTATTTAAAAGCTGAAAAGTGTTACTGGCACACAGCTTTTGTAATTTCTCTCATGCACAGACAAGCACAACAGTGTTGGTGGTGATCCATCTGTGTGGCCTGTGCCTCTCAACCTGTGTGCATGTGTGTGTTTACACGTATGTTTACTGACTGCTACCAGCCTGCATGTTCTCAGTGTGTGACTGAGCTAAACGTGCTCATTCAGACACACTCATACTCATTCACACACATACATACTGCGCAAAGCATCCCCTTACCAGTCAAGCCCTACGCAGTGTTGCTGGCCCGCAATTTGCCCAGTCCAGTCTGACTGCTGGGTGCAGGAGAGGGGTATGGTGGTCTGGCCCTGGCCTGATAAGGCTGCACCCCCCTTCCTTTTCTATGTGTCTGTCGCTCACACACCTCAGTCCATCTGTCCATCCGTCCACCCGTCTGACCCACAGGCTGCCCAGCACAAACACCTGCTCCCACTACTGCTGTTTATGCCTGCAGTACCCAGCACTGGCTGGTATGTGTGTGTCTTTGTCCCTGTCCCGATCACCTCCCTCCTTATCCTGAGCCCCCAGCACTGGACACTACCTGCTTTGTGCGTGTGTGCTTGCATGCCTGTTTTTTGTTAGCTTTGAGCTTAAAGTTGTCCTTGATTTTGATCATTTTAATGTTTCCATCTCAATGTCATATATTTGTATATGTTAGCAATTTTGTATGCATGGCAAATTTTATTTATTTTATATCACTTTAAATGGCATAACTGCTCTTTCTGTATTAGAGACATGTGTCTGTCTCTAGCATACAGAAGTCTTCCCATAACCATGAGTTTCCTGATTTAACTGACAGTATAGTATTACTGACAGTTACAGTGTTTAGGATACAGGCAGGATTAAGTTGTCAAATTAAAATCTTAAAAAATAAAAAATATCAAATTCATTTATTTTTCTGTCAATATAAATATATATACAAGAGAACTTTACAAAACTATATTTTCTATGCCATTGAACCCTGTATTTTCAATGGACGTTTACTCTGTGACAAAGATAATCACTTGGGAAATTGTATTTTTCCAAGTGGCATAAAAAATAATTAATTAATTAATTGTGAATATTTACCAAAAATCAACAGATCTAAGAGATCAGAAAAAGAGTGTCACTGTAATGGCTTCCTCTGAACAGCAAAAATATATTTTATTAATAAGTAATAGCCAAATAAGAATTTCTTAACATTTCTAAAACTTGTGCCTATGAACAGACATGTCTGTGGATAAATGCTTTGTTAGCGTGTGTGTGTGTGTGTGTATATCAGCAAATATTATAAAAATATAACTAGTCAATTTGTAGTCAGACACTGCTCTCAACCGTGCACCCACATAACAAAGAAGTGGCTTTGCTGGTCAAATCTTGAATACTCCATACAGCACATCAATAATACCTCGATATGAAAGAGATGTCAGTGTTTTACATGAAAAAAGCAAATAGACAATGTTCTTAACCCCCACAGACAATCTTTTGGCAAACAAACTATCTGACTATGTGACCATGGCTGTTGGCTGAAAGAGTCAAGGCAGCCTATATCTGTACAGGAATAAAATGTAAGGGGAGACATGAAAAGAGAAGGAGAGTAGTGAGAGTGAGCACAGAGCATAAATAGAGAGCTTAAACAAAGCACAGTGTGTGAGTGTGAACAGACAGCAATAACACCAAAGTGGTGTAACTTCTGAAGAAAGACCAGAGAAAGAAACAGCAAGAGAGCAAGAGAGAAGAAGGATGGTCTGGCTGAGTCAAAGGGTAACAGTCTGGTCCGTCACTGAGAGACAAGAGGGATGAGAGAAAAGAAAACTGAAGTGAAGAAAAGAAAGTGAAATAGATGGACAAACTTTATTGCCTTGAAAAAAACGGAGCACATCCAAAATGGATAAGTGAAGAAAATAAAGAAAAAGAAACTTGCATGAAACTTGTGAAGCCAAATAACTATAGTAGTCTCAACAGCCACTTTGTTCAATATGAACATAAAGAAGTGAAAGCTGAGAGAGAGAGAGAGAGAGAGAGAGAGAGAGAGAGAGAGAGAGAGAGAATAAAAGATTGCCATGAGGAGAGAATAATAACCAGTGGGATTTGATTTTGAGATTGAACGCTGGTAGCATGAGAACAGAAAGTAAAATAGAGAACAACCACTGAGGGACCATGCAGCGCACGTGCCTATACGGACAGAAGGACAACAAGTCAAAGTCAAGCAGAATGAAACAGAAAAGAATATAAACAGAATCAAATACAAAGAGAAACTGATGGAAGAGTATAAGTAAGAAAAAAATTAATGAATCAGGTACAGGAGTTGGAAGAATCTTCCAAACAGACAATGATGAAAGAAAATTAACAACATGAGGGATGAGCTGAGAGTAGTGCCAGAAAGGGAGAGTTCATCCTCCAGGAATGATGTTTTCACCAAGCTTTTCCTGAAGTTAAATAAAATACTGAAGCTCACTGAACTACTGTCATAACAAATCATATCAACCTTTGCTGGTCCACTTGACTTTTGTGTGCAGCATGTGTTGGATAGTGGAAAGAGTTTGTGTGTATACCAGTGTATGCTGAGAGATTACACGTAAGAATGTATGCATGCACTGTTTGCATATGTGGAGTGTTTTGTTAGCATGCCGCACATCTTTATTATTGTGGAAGTACACATCCTCCATGATCATGTCCACATGTAAGTGAGTAACAGTCTGTGTGGGTGGACTATCCACTTACAGAGACGTCTCCCCAGAACTTGGCCACATCGTAGTCATTGGTGCGGAGGAACTCGGTGAACCAACTGATGGACCTTTTACTGCCTTTGTCCACTGTCTCGTCTCGCTCAAAGTTCTCATTGTGTTTGTTCACTGAATAGTTGGTCAGATGCATATACAGCTGGCTCTGTGGAGACAAAATGGAGTTAGGAAGGGCTTTCGCACATAGCACATGTACAAATGGATGTTGACATCTCTCAGCGACATCTGTCAGATCAATTTAATTTGTTAGCAGTACAACAACTTCACGGGGTATGTCCTATATAGGAACAGAAATCTATGCAAAATTGGCTAATTTTAGATGCTAAACTGAATATATGGCATTACTAGCATAATGTACTGTAAATGAAACTAAAGCATCCCTTGTCTGTTTATTTAATACTAAACAATACAGTTTGTATCTAATGGCAATTTGTGGTAGAAGTCAAAGTTATGTGCAAGTCAACTTCTTTTTTTATCAACACTGAAATTATAATACAACAGCAGATCGTATTTGCTCCATATGGCATATTTTGTTTGTAGAATAAAAATGATTCCTTTATTTACTAAGCTTATGAAAAGATTTTGTTTTTCACCTGCATAACAGTTAGATGTATTCATTCTTGAGCCTCTAGTGCAATCACAACTTAATACTAATTACTACAAATAACTCTACTGAGCAATGGGGATAGCAGTGTCATGGTAAATACAATATATTGAAATCTTATTGTACTTAAATAACTATGGTACCTGTGATGGTGCTCTTTTGTGCAATTGTACCCCTGTCAGTGATAATAATCATCACAGCAAACAACAACCACAGGGGTTTTCATGCTTTTATCCCTACAGAGGCACATATCCACAATGTAATGTTAAACATTTCCTCCAAAGTAATATGGGTAGTCAAGTATAAAGTAAAAAGCAAAAATATCACAAACGAGTCCCTTGGCAACATCTAAAGCTGGTGCAGTGAGAAAGTAAAGAACAACTTGGTGGCTGTATATTAAACATGTTTCTTAGATGATGCTCTTTTGGGAACAACTGATGATGAGTCAACAGCAGAACAAATTTACACTCACAGATCACCAAAATATTAAGCATTCAGTGATAAGAAGAATCACAGTCGCAGTGCCCCATAGATCCTTGTGGATAGCTAAAACATGTCATTGTGTGGTTGATTATAACTGGCCACACTGTTGTATCCCCCTCTTTAAACACTATCCCTCATAGTTTAGACAATACATCCATATCCTTATCCTACAAGATAATAACACTGTGACCACAGGCCACTCCAGCCCCTGATGGCTGTCTGGGAGCCACTCTCTGTGGGATTGAACATCCATCTCCATGGCATGACTCACTCCATCATGTGTCACAGACTGGATAAGACAATACACACTTGAGTCACAGGAGGGCTCCAGCCTGTGAGCATGTGTGTTCATATTTTAGATAAGCATCATGCTTGAAAGGAAGCTGTGTGTGTGTGTGTGTGTGTGTGTGTGTGTGTGTGTGTGTGTGTGTACATCCCACCATCAGCAACAGACTGTGCTTCAGCAGGTGCAAAACCTCAAGGCAAATATGAGTGGCTTGATATTACGGGAGACATCTGGCATGTGGACATTTCCGCTCAGCTGCATGTGTACAATATTCTAGCTCTATGTGTGTGTGTCTGTGTGTGTGAGCACACTTCATCACTGTAAAGACTAACTGGTCTTTATAACCTCTAAGGACTCTTGTAGGGTTACAAACTGGCTTTAGAGTTAAAGGTAAAATTAGATTTAGGTTGGGATTGGGTTTTTTATACATTTAGAGGTGATGGTTAATGTTGGGTTAAGTGCTAGGGAATGCAGTCAATGTCAGTGACTATAGAAATGCCTAACTGTGTGTGTAACTATGAACATCAGCCTTACAATCTTCTGGATTGTGGCAGTGGTGACTGTGTACATACATGCATGTTTTTGTGATCATATTTGATTATGCTGAGCTCCAAAACCCCATGGTTGTGGTCCATGACAGTGCATGCCAAATATGTTCCTCTATTAATTTACGTCAATTACTGTATCTGTGTGGAGTGCATTTCTGACTGGCACATTGGCTACTGTACAAATGTATATAGAGAGGGTCACAAATTAACGGAGAAACTAGAATAAAAGAGTGAAGAAACTTGACAAATGCAGATGTTTCCACACAGTTATAAAGATGTTGAGCAGACCCATTTCATTCTGATTTTGGGTCAAGCTGACAAGAGAAAAACTGGCTAGATTTTTAATAGGAACAGTAACAAAACTGACATTTGCATTTAAATGAAAGAGAAAGACTTATATAATATATATATATACTCTCAATATATATATATATATAATATAATATATTGAATTGAATATATATATAAATAAAGTTGAATTGAATTGAATTGAATTGAAAATAAATAGGATCAAATATTAGATAGATAAACACGTACGTACTGGTATTAGTTACAAGGCATATGTCTATGAGCACCTGTTTACAGTGTGTATACTTTTATTTTCTTCTGTAAACTACTTTATAACTTTGTTTTGACTAATATTATGCTAATGTCTGTCACTATTGTTATTAGCAGCTTTATTGTTGTTGTGACTCACCAGGTTGGCCTCACTGGGTGCGTGGTATTTCTCTGTGCCCATGCGAACCAGGCCATCATTGTAGAGGAAAATGCGAAGTGGATCACAGGAGGTAACAAGGATGTAAATGCGCAGGTCAAACTTGTAGCCCTCCATCAGGAAAGGCTTGTCCAGGTACTCCTGAACAATAAAGTGCTCCTGGGCTGGCAGCTTCTCACAGTTGCGGATAAGCGAGATCCTGGATAGACAGAAACTTTATTAATCCTCGGGGGAGGAATTGGGATGTCGTCAGCAGCATTATAAAATATGGCATTGTAAAGACAAAAAAGATAATTAAAAAAGTGATAGATGAGAGCATAGCAGAGACCATGAACATGACTGATGACATTGGCACTGTCTTATATACGTGTTGAAGCAAAAAAATTGAGCCAAACAGCACACAGATTTTATGGGTTTCAACACAATATTTCATTTCAAAGTCATCTGGAAAAGTTGGGGACACTACATCTGCTTTTTCTGGTGATACTCCTAATCTTCTCATCCCAAGATTAACTTTGCCTTGATTCTTTTTCTAAATAATGGATAATAAGTATAATAATCCACAGGAGCAACAGATACAACCAGAGAGAGAAGAAAAGTCCTTAATGTGCATGGAATGACTCGTACATTTCTATTTAAATAATTAAGTTCTGAGTGGTGTTAAAGGGTCAGTGCAACAGTCTCCTAATACTCATGTGACCTTCCACTGCTACAGAACCTTCACTGAAAACATAAGTACGTAAATGTGTGTACTCAGCATGCCTCAGCTCTAGTGTGAGCGGGACAAGCTGTTTGGTTCTGTGAGGCATCAAACATTTTCTTTATTAGCTGACTTTCTAAATAACCGCAGAAAAATAAATGTACAAAAAGCAGACAGGTACAAAACAAACGCTGATCTGTCTAAGCCATACTCTGCAAGCATCTGGAGAACATTGTGATTTTCTGAAACCAAACTGTCACAGTCCGTCAAATGTTGTAGCAGGGTTTTTGTGCTGTGTGAAGGTTAATAGGAGCAGACGTTGTGCTCTGTTTCAACCTCCACTCTGATTCATTTGCTTTGGTCCCATGTCACTGGCACTCAAACCTTATACTACACAGACCATTGCTAGCTGGACTCAAGCACGAGTTATGTTTGTTTGTGTGCATCCATGCACCCAAATGAGGGTGAGGGGAAAAATTCTTAAAACTTGTGTATGTCTGCTCCCATGTGTGGGTGTGTGCATGTGTGCAGGAAGAGTGAGGCTGTTTTTAAACAATCTCCTACTATGTACAACTTATATCACCATCACTCATAGTTAAGGCAGACTAGGGCTAAATTGGTTACATGCACAGTCTGGGAACCTCCATTATACACAAACAAGCAGGCACACAGTACACACAGACACAATATTTAGCCAAGATGTAAAGACTCGATTGTTAAAAACCTGTAGTTTGAGGTATGCAGATACTGTGGCACCAACCCACTAGAGGGAAAACAATGTTTTGCTCTGTGGCTTCTGTAATCACAGCTAGAAAATGCAGTATCTTGGGAACAGTCTATACTGTTGTAATTTAACCAAGGAAAAGTAAAAACACCGGGTCATTGCTAATGAGTATTTCAGAAATCAGAGAGGAGCAGTGTGGAGCTAGATTGAGATCAGGTATTGATCTACCTTAGTGTAATGTTGTTTCTACTTTGGATTTATCAGTCTTGCTGCCACCACCTAAAAGACCGCTGTATTATAGAGAAGCACTTCATTGTCCTGTTTATCACGGCACTTCAACAGAAAAAAACAGGGAGAAGTTGACGGGAGACTGACCGGCAATGTGAGGGGCCTCCCTGACAGGCAGACAGCAAGCTGAATGATGAGGACAGGGTTAACAGTGTTAGTTAGTCGAGGAGGAGTAGCTGAGGAGAAGACGACGTGATTGATGAGCTGGGGTGTCAGATAATCACAGCCCACTCTCCCTTGCCTATTTAATTTGGCACCAGAGGGGATCTCACCATTTTAAGCCCTGCACGCGCTTTTATTTTGTTTCCCTTATAACAAGCTGCGCTTCAGACACAAACAATAACTTCATTTAGTTGGCCGACGGAAAAATAAATTACAGGGGGTAGATATAACTTAATTTCCTGCCGCGTCACACCATGCAAAAAAATAGAGAAAAATCTAATCTTCTGAGCCGCCTGCTGTTGAGTGGTCGAGCTAAACTCATCATCTTTCATATTCTTAATGTATTGCAATAATTCAACCTTTGCTGCCTTTTATTCTTTAATAAATAAAGGCTTAGTGCAGCATGGAGTTATAAGTAATGCCCACATTATACCAGAAAGGACAAATTCAAAGAGAATTAGAGGGAGAGGTGAAGCAGACAGAGTCATTTGTACTTCAATATCCCCACCTATTGGAGTCAGTGATGAATGCACTTCACACATATTTCTTCATACTTCAGGGATCATATTTTCAAAGAATAACATTAAAAACAGCATAATTAATAAATGTTTTGAAATGTGAGCAGTGTCTATGTATTCGTGAATGCTCAACAGACCTATGTGCAACATGCAGAGTCAAAACTGTTTGCAGTGGACCCTGTATTTTATACAAATCATACTGTTCATAGTTTTGTCTTTGTACATACTTTATATGTTATCTAATGAAACAGAATTACTGTAAAAACCAACCAAACTTGAATATCTCAATCTAACCACCTGGCATTTTCTTGTGCACACAGCCATGACACACACTGCTTCTTTGGTTTGGCTCATACACAGAACATTAGAGTTGTTGATGACTTTTTAACAAAAGTTTTTGAATTTATACATTTTTAAGTCACTTGTCGCTATCACAGAAGCCCAACTTCCCTAGAAACCTTTCACCTATATGATGATTAATACCAACTTGATAACTTTTCATAAAGCCTGGCCCACTCTCTGTGTTAATGTTTAGCTGAGATTGTGTTGGGGGGGTGAGTTGATTCTTCTTTTCTGGTAGGTTTTGAGATTGTTGTTAGTTTTACTGTTGTATTGGATTGTATTCTAACTATTGTTACATTGTTGTATTCAACAACACTTCTCTGACAACGTCAACTAAAACAAACACTATAAGATCAAATATATATATATATATATATATATATATTGGTTACTTGTAAGTGTATACAGACTATGTCACCATGCTTACAGCTCTGGAAAAAACTAGATTTGATGCCAATTCTCTCAGTCAGGACATTGCAAACATACCATGGAAATGTGACATCACAACCTGAGATAGGTTTTTACCCCATGGGACTGCAAGTATGAAATATGCATTCAGGTACCACAACCTCCTCATCTTTTGATAAAGAGTTGCTACTGAGAGACAGATTCCCCTGAAGCAGCCATCTTGGTCCATTTTCTAGTCAGACTAGTCTCTGCTGATGGTGCCTCATAAAGGAATCCAATAATCACATGCAGAGACCTTCAGGGAAGAAACTACAGTAACTGCCAAGGACCAAGTGTGTGTGTATGTGTGTTTGTGTGTGTCTGTCCTCCACAGGCAGCGATAACCTCTGATTTATGTAGAGTGTGACCGCAAGGACAATGAGGGCAACAATGAGATTCACCACACCCTCTCAGCTCAAATACTCAATCTGGTCCCAGCCATAATGCTATATCCATAGACACCTATATCAGGGTCACAAACCTCTTATTGCCTTGTTTTGCTGTGCTTGTCCTCTATTTGCTCTACTACAAATTCCCTCCTTCTCTCACTCAGTATCTTGCTGTCTCTCATCTTTTTCAGTCACTCTCTCTTTCTCTCACTTGCCCTGGTCCTCCCTGTCAGTCTTGTTGTCACTGTATTAGATTGATCTTAGGTATTGCTAGCCTCTGGCCTACCCGTGACCCATGGCTCCATTAGCAGGTTTGACGATAAAGGTCTTTTGCTTGCGTTTCCTGCGTAGCTCCTTAACATAGTTCTGGAACTGAGTGTACTCGGCAGGGAAGATCCAGGTTTTGGGTGTGAAGCTGTACTCTTGAGGCTGGCACTTGATCATTCTGGAGTAACAAAGAAACAGGGTGTATGAGAGTAAAACGATTATACTGTACATATCTCTTAAAAACAGTTTAACAGAACAAAAACAGAAAAACACATTTTGTGCATTTACAGCAATGTCTTTTTCTTATTTGGCTTGCAATTGTGGAGTGCTACAAGTATCCAGTTGTAACTTTGTCAAGTGCCAGCTGGCTAAACGTTGAGCTCTTAAATGTTCTTGTTTTTGCACTTCTGTAACTAAACCAAAGTACTCTCAATTCCCGTGTTAAGAGAGACAGAAAACTTACTTGGACATGTTTCTTGCTAGGCAGTCTTTCCGGCAGATTTCACCCATGCCAGGGAAATGGTTAATTCTCTGCAGAGAGACAAGCAGACATAATAATGTTGTCAGAGCCATTACGCCACTCAATTCCACCCCCACCGCTTCATAAAAATGAGCACATTAAAGGTAGCAACCTGAAGTGAGCTTACAATGTTCTGACATTTATGCCCAATTACGGACTCAAAACAAAAAGGTGACGCTGAGACCTTTCTCAACCCGTATTTAGTTTACTATGTTTTTTTCATACTTTAAAGGTTGGGGAGGGTAGAGGCGAGAAAAAAAAACAAAAAAAAAAACGATCAATCTCAACTCCGAGGGGCCGAGGTAATTGGTTCTGCATCGCAAGCTCCTGCAGTGACAGTTGAATGAATTGCTTTGAATGTGCCGAAAGGGGGTGGGGGGTAAAGGAAAAACTCTGGGTTTTCTGTATTCTTTGACCAAATGAGCCTGAACAGGGGCGTTAATTAGGCTCATATGAACTGAAACTTGACAGCAAACTCTCACAGTACATCACTGAAAGGAAAAAAGGAAAAAAATTAAAAGAGGGGGAGAGAGAGAGGCAGGGAGAGGGAAAACACAAGAACACAGAGTGTAAAAGGAATCCATGATTATTATCCAAACGAGACAGACGTAATTAGTGATTCGGAAGAGATTGCACAATTATGCCAATGCCGGGAGAGGACGTGGCTTGTGAGGAGAAATCAAAACCAATTGTTGAGGGACTTCTACTTTTCTTTTCAGAAATTATCTCATGAAAAACCATAGCTGTGTGAGGGAACAAGTAAAAACAATTGAGAGCAAATCACCAGTTATATATGAAACATTAGCCATTTTGCTAATGTTAAGCAGTTACATTATTTGTTGTATTCAGTCTACTTAGTTGAACTCTTCATGCCCCTATACTAACAAGCCATACTCTTTCTGCCTAGTCTGTGATTTAATCGATCATTAGTGCCCAATCTAATCAAATAAGCACTCAGGAAGATGGATGGCTAAAGCTCATGGGCTGAGGGGGAGCAGCCAAGTTCACTCACCAGGACAGGGAGGTCAAACAGAGGTAAGATCACTCCCAGACTAGTACACAGAACTCAGAAAAGCCCTTGTTGTTCAGGCCTGTCTTATCGACATCACTAGTGACATATGAAACCTGCCCCCCACCCCCTGCTGCTCACAACTTGTCAGTCTACCTGTCAATCTTTCCGTCTGTATTTGTAAGCTCTGTTGTTCCCTCTCACTCTGTCCACCCCTCTTTTCTATTTGCTATTCTCTGTCTTACCTCCCAGGACCTCAGGAAAAGTAAATGGGCAGATTCAGAGTCTTCTGTCCATCGTTTTCCTTTACTTCTATGCCAATGCAGTTTGCAAACATTTATTTCAACTTTTTGTTTCTTTCACCTGCTCCATCTGTGTCCTTTCAGTATGCTCTCATCTCCCTTTTCCTTATACCCATTCTTTTACCTCTAATGGGGACAGGAAGAAAAATACATTGGAAGAAAATATATTGGTGTGCAAACAGTGAGTAGGCACTGGGCAGCAACCTGAGCCATGTCCTTGATGTTTTCATAAACTGTGTATGTATACTGTATGAGAATTATTCTGTATAATATTTTCATTTTTTCCAGATTAAATGTAACTAAAGATTATAAATATCTTTCATGAGTTTCATGAGCTGTACAGCTCAAAATCAGAACACTTTAAATATTTTATATCCATCACATTTAATTTATTAAGTAACTGTAACTCACACACTATTGTGTTTCTATGTGTTTGCCATGAAATGGCTCTATATTTTTATGTGACTATATTTTTATATTCAGACTGTTTTGTTGTTGCAGAAATAGGTCATAATAAGGTCAGTCATGTTTTGAAAGTTTTTTGAAAGTTTCTTTTGATTTATGGATTTATGGACCACACAATTAAGGCTTTAGTTTGATTTTTAATTTGCACATATACAAATGTATATGGATGTCACCTTGTAGGTAGGTAGGTAGATAGTCCTCAGATGTATATGCAATATCAACACTACAGGCACTATCAAATAAAATGATAGTGGTACCTAGTAACACAGATACATTTAAGGTGTAGTTGTTTTTTTCTTAATACAATTGAATCACATTTTAGTACAAGATATTCAGAAGCTTAGAAGAGGATCTCATGTCACAGTGGTTTGTTCTTGATACAGGAGTGTAAATACATATTTAGGAATATTTTCTGCTTTAAGAATCTGCAGAAGTCATGCTTAACCAAAGGATTATTTAAAAGAAGGCAACCAGTCAATTAGATACAATTCTCACAGGAGACTTAAAGTACCCGTCGTGTTTGTTTCATCCTTTAAATCCTTTTATTCTGCTACACCATACTGTTTAAACTATTAAGAAAATCTTGGGAAAAATGATATCATCTACTGATATACACTATTAGAGACAGGTTAAATACATATACATTTTTCAAAGAGGTCCTCAAAACATTTTATTCCCAAACTTACACAGAGCTGCTGTTTGGAGAAGACACCTGTTTGGAGTCAATTTATGGGATTCTAGGATCATGAGAAAAAAATATTCTCTGATTTCATGAGACAAAATTCAATTCTCTGGGCAGAACTCCAAGCACGAAGTCTGCTCATCACCTGCTAATACCATCCCTATGGTGAAATATAGTGGTGGCAGCAACATGCTATAGGGTGGAGTTTTTACTTTGTCAATAAGGCTTATTGTATTTTTTCAATTTTAAAATAAATGTGAAACAGTAAATGCATGAGAAAAAAATCTGAACACTTTCTGAAGCTATATTACATGTACCAGGAGTTCAGTACAGCCAGCAGTCTCTAGCTGCTTCCGGTTCAGTCCAGAAATCAGATGTGACACACTTTTGGTCTCAGGCTTTCTTTTCTAACTTATAAGCTACCAGGGTGTGTTGACTTAACATGGTCATGCGGCATACCTGATAATTCCTGAGCTCAGCAATTTTCTCATGCTGCACAGCCGAGTCATTCCAAATGAGGTTGGCAGTTTCGTCATCATCCCGGGTCTTGATAAAGTCCATCTCATTGATGACTATACGAACTGGGGGAAAACACTCAACTTAGGTTGTATTCAATTAAAAGAATACACAAACTTTTAAATAACTTTTTAAATCCAAAGTGGAGCCATAATCATGATGACAAAGCAACTTACTGACACAGAAGCAATATAAGAAGCTACGACTCACACAATCAAATATTTCTGCTTTAGAGATCAATGTTTCACTCAAATATATTTCAAGGCTAAATTCAATTTTTACATATATTAAGAGTGAAATGACTAGGAGATTATAGATCAAAAAGCTCACAGCAATATTTACCATTCATGGAACGGTTGCAGAGCAGCCAAACGTAATGTCTGTCTTCAAAAAGATAAATTAATTGTCTGTAATGCATTCAAATCCCACTGGAAACCTCATAGTATGAGAGATAGGTGGCAAGTCCATTTGGACATTAATCCAACAACTATTCATTATTCAGTGAGTAATGAAAAATTCATATGCCCTAACGAAACGAAGTATTAATTAATTTCTTGAAAGCCTTCACAAACCTGGAAAAGGCTTGCCTAATGTTGCATGATGGCACTTGAATGGGAAAAAGATGTTTCCGATGCAACTTCATCCATCTGTTAATGTCAGTAGAGGCTAACGGTGTTTTGCTAACTGGAACAGGGAGGGTTTACATCACAGCAGGACTGTGCTTACAGTTACCAGCCGGGTCTTTGTGTACAAAGCTACAATCAATCCTTTCATACACACACAACTAAACAAACATCCTTAGGGCCAGCACTTACATTTCCTTCTCAGTGGGTGTAAAGCAAATTTCCAGCACTGCATTCCCTGACCTTTAACCTTTATCTCTAATATTATTAATTATGAAACAAAAAAAGACAGGTGCAAAAAAGGCAACAGCAAAAATGAGGCATCCGTCCGGTCCTTAGTGTTAATTTTGCTTCAAAATAGCCCTGCACTACTTTCAAAATGACCATTGTGAGAGTCTCGTCACAGCTAGCACACTTACTCACAGCTAGACTCCCATCTACCTACTGGATACCAGCTTCCCCCAACTTCTACTTGCTGCTGCTGACTCCTTAGTTTCATAGGTTGTAGTTCACCCCTGAGAGCTCTGCTGCCACACAATATACTGAACAAGTGCAGAGTGCTTACTATGCTCTTTCGGCCCTTCTAAAAAAAAACCTCACTTCCAAGTTATATTACCTCAATAAAGATTTATGTATGTACATAAGGCCGAGCTGTCTCCATGTGAACTGTTTAGACGGACTGCAACTCTATTAGGTTTAATTTAAGACATTAAATAACAAAGGCCTCCTTCAAACAATCCACCACAGCAAATTAGATTTTATTATTGAGACAACATTGTGATTGGATTTGTAGCCTTCTGAGGGACTGACTGAGGCATACTGAGCTGTTTCCAAAATGAATAAACAATTCACTGTGTCACAGTACATTAATTTCACCTGCGGGACCACCAAAAATGATGGTCATTCCAAGTCATGAAATTTTCATGAAGAAAATCAAAGTACAAATTAGGAAGCCTGAAATTGGAGGCTTTTTATTTTACACAGTGTCGCTAGATCTGATGTGAAATTAGCTAACCCAACAAGACAAGTTCATTAATGTTACTTGTGCTTCCCACATGTCTATTTACTGGCGTCCTAAAAAAGATTAACAGAAGTCATCCTGAATACTACACCTGCATCTACACCCACTTACACTGATGCCAAATGGTTTCAGGCTATTCCTGCTTTCCAACAAAAAATATTAGTATTAGGATAATGTATATCAAGGACAGGTTTTCACCTATCTCACAGAAAGCTTATTTTCATCTTACACTGACTTTTAAGTTAAAATAAACAAAAGATATTTGATCTTTGTTCTGTAGTGTAAATGTTTTAGCTCATTCTGAAACCTGCGTTGATTGGGTGTAAAATCTTTAGTGTTTTAATATCATTAGAAATACTTTATTTTACCAATCTCATATTTGGTGCCAGCAACATTGGCGGTGATAGTGCCTTTCTTCTTTTTGGTGTGCACCTTCCTCTTCCCACTGCTCTGGTAGGAGCCCACAGATGGCCCGTTCACGGGGGACGCTCCTTGATCCTCTGGAGGAGGAGACAGCACACAACAAGACGAGATACAGTCACAGCTTGTGCTTCAGACAAGGGGGGTGGGGGGTGGGGTTAGGACTTTCTGGAGTCTTAAAATATTTTTCACATTTCTGCAGGGAATTTTGAGGAATTTTTCTATAGGGCTATAGTGTAAATAAATTGGGTGTCTAGTTTGGTATAGCCGCATGCTCCTTTTATCATAATGTGTGTCTGCGTGTGTGAGTGTATATGTGCATGTGTGGAGAAAATAATACTCATGAAAAGGATATATATATACATGTATATGTGGCCAGATGTATTTGTGCGTAAAAGAGTTACAGTGCACATTATGGACTAACCGTCAAACAGAATCATCTATAAGTCCTGAGAGAATTGGACATCTCTTACTCACCTCCATCATTAGGAGGGGAGGGCATCTCGGGGGCTGGAGGAGCAAAGGGACAAGCCAAGCTTTCTGCCAGGCTTGGCAGGAAGGCCTCGCAGGTACTCACTCACACCCTCCAAGGAGTTTCTCACAGTCACACTAGTTAGTCTTCCCTGTCTTGGGCTGTGTGGACGATGTTGTTCAGAATGACCCAATGGATCATCTGAGCATCTCCTTTGTGCCTTTCAGCGGCATAAAGATCAGCAGCAGAGTCAGAGCGGGCAGGGAATTTGAAGAAGGGTCGCAGTGGTGGGGGAGTGTAGGAGGGGAAGGGGTAGGGCCTCTCAAGGGTCTGCACAGGCTAGTCCAGCTTATTTACAGCCCGAAGAGGAAAAAGGGAAGGAGGGGGGTGGACAGAGGGATGGATAGGAATGCCTGTGAATGAGAAGAAAAAGATATTTTACAGCTGCAGAACAGTAGTAGTAGGCTGACTGGCTCAGAGGGTGACAGAGTGTGTATTTTCTCTCTGGACTGGAGTTCATTGGACATGCTTTTAATGTAAAGCAGGAGCAACGGCAACATACAGCCCTATCACAAGCTACATCACTCAATGTGACACTAACCATAGCAGCTCAGTGAGAACTCTGTACCACTCAGGCACTGCAGTAGTACTAATGAAATAATCTAAAGTTGTGTGATGTCTGCTGGACTAATTGGTATTCCGTGGAACCATTGTGAAATATTAATGTGGCTGTCAAGTAAAGGGTTTGCAGCATCTCATTGTGTCTTATGCTTGTGCCAGCTGGGTTTCATTGTATGGCTGGAAGGTCACTTCATTCAAACAGATGGCGTCTTTACAGTGGTTTGTTAAAAGGATGCTCTAGGCTACGAACAGTGTGGGAAATTAACACCAGTCACCAGCCAAATTCTGTTATTGTTTGGCTGTGGTCTGTGTGTTTCTGTGTCTTTAAACCACTTCTGGAGGTAATCAACCAGTGATGAGATGTCCTGTCACATTAATTTTTTTGCTGGCTGGAACAGCATTGTCACTCAGATGTTAGCAGTGTTGCCTCACAGCAAGAAGAGAATGTGTCCCTATCTTCTTTGTGTGGGTTCTCTTTTTTCACTGAGGGTTCTCGTATCAAGGTGCTCCATAAGTACATATTAAATTTATATTACAATTTCAAATTTCAAATATAACAGCTTTACTACGTATTTATGACAATTTCAACTGTTCATGTCCCTTACAAGTAAAATAATGCATTGTGGTTGTTAAATTTCAAGTTGGCAGTTACAAATTTTAATGGACTAACGGGTCACAAGATAAATTTGAAGGACTGTGAAGATGATTATCAGGCGATAAAGTATATTTATCTGTTACTCTAATCTTGTTCTAATTCTTTTTTCTTGTTAATTACTTGATACTTTTATTGTTCAAGTCTCTAAAAATTCAGTTGAAAACTGAAAGAGTATACCACCATATTGAAACCATTAGGTGGATTGAAATTTATGGTTGATTAACACAGTATAAATCATAAATCTATGGTAAGCTCTGTCATGATGCCTCCTTTGCATTTCATAAAGAGATCAACAGTAACCTCTAGTGGTGAGAATATACTGAAAAGCCCATTTTCCATCTACCAGTGTTTACTGTCACATACACACAAGATACGCTTGTAGGCGCACACGTACACCTTGGAGGATATGCAAGAAGGCTCCCTTGAAAAGCAACCCTATCGATTTGATCAGCATCCTCTGGACAAATTCAAATGGGGAAACAATCCAATCGCATTACCCGATCAATCAGTAGTTTTCAGCCTCTTGGTCTTGCCTGTGGTAAGCACACGGCATTGATCCTGTCGAGGACAGATACTGGAATGAGATCAGCAGAGAGGGGGAGAGCAACAACAAAGAGTCAGAGTGATAAAGTGAGGCAAGCTGTGCTGTTGACAACCTGCCCCCACCTCCCAGTGGTATACTGGCTTTGTATACAGGAGGAGGCAGAGATTACTGTCCCAAAAGGAGCAACATACCTTGGTGTCATGTAAACCCTCTGAAGCA
>JAUBNQ010000020.1:13518971-13536777 GCA_032353495.1 Ctenopoma kingsleyae | reverse complement strand
ATTCAGACAAACTGCGTTTATTTACCTCGCATGTAATATCTGGGGCATTTTAAGCAATTAGTTGTGCTCTCAAATGAAACAGCATAAAAGCAGGTGTTCTATTGCTGTGATTTGGCTGCTAGCAAGCAGTGGCTAACGTGAGATGGCTAACCACTTGTACAGTGTAGGTCAGGTGGAAGGATCAAACAAGGAAACAGTCTGACAGTGTTGATATACAGTTAACTGGCTAACATTATAGTTAAATATAGCAACGTTAACGTGTAACAACCCAGTGAATTGGCGTGTTTCGGTTCCATGTTGCTCTAAAAGGAAACAAACAGCTGAAATAATTCAAAAGAAACATAACAACCCCGCGCTACACTACAGTTAGCTTAGCCACACTAACGTTAGCCAGATAAAGGATGGAGAGGCGAAAGCGAAGTAGCTCGTTAACGTTACCTTATTTATTCCAGGCACTGGCTGTTCGCTGGTCTCATCCGAGCGACACTGCCTCCGTATGACTAACACAGGGGGGTCTCTTTAAAGACAGCGTCCAGTCCCGAGAGTGTTTTCAGGTTTGTTACTGTGATTATGGTGTGTAACGGCGTTACTATAGAAAACTGACATTGATTCACAGACACACACACACAAAAAAAATCAGTATCTTGTAGTCCTCTTGTGTGATGTGAGTGCTGGAGCGAGTCCATGGGCAAAACCATTCGCCCTGAGAGAGGGGGGGGACCTGTGCGAACTGCTGAAGTTTGCGTTCTCCATCTGGTAGCAGCGTGACATTTAGTGTACTGTAGGGCTTACGCGTAAAGTCAGCTCTTATTATTCTTACCCGTTCGCTAGCTGCGAGAGAAATCAAACGTCTTACCGCATGTTCGTGTTGTATTTCCCGCACCTTCAGGTGATTATTTAGCGTAGGTTTCCGTGCAGCTCTTCCTCCACAACTCGCCGATACAAACACGGGGTAGCTACCTAGCAACCGTGTCGCTGACCATGGTGCTAAAAGCAGCCCTGCAGTTTAATGGGCGCGTCTCACTCAGAGGTCATTAACCTTAATACTACCTGCACTGTTCAGCTCTACAATAACATGGATGTAATCATCAAAATGTCAAACTTCAAGGACTGTTGCTTTTCTACTCAGATTTTTGTAAACTACATTCAGTGCAAGCATATTAGGGACTGGTGCAAGACCTTTCCACCGTCTGATCTGTGAATATGTGCACATTTTTATTTAATAACACAAGTTATTCTTAAAACCACAAGTGCCCCCCTTGACGCTGGAACAGTTTTCTCTTGCTCTAACGCTTCCTCCTGTTAATACAGGTCTGTCTCCTTCCAAAAGATTCTTCCCGTGTACAGTAAGTGATGGGACCCAAAATGTATTAAAAGTTTATCTAAATATAAATGTTTCACATTTTTGATTCAAAATTCCCTCTTTTTCATATTTTCCTTCCAAAAATGCATCCCGGTCAGTCTGCACTCCCACTAGGAAAGTGTGACATCCATGAAATTTACACCACTAACCAGCAGCAGTCATGCAACCTTACTTTCAAAATTATTCAACTCTGGGACAAATAGAAACCGTATTTTTAAGGGGATGCATTTTGTGGCAGGCCAGTCTCCCGTGAAATGCATTCTCCTACAGAAATAATTCATTTGTAGCACCAAATGTGATTGCTTCTAGGTTCAAGACAGGTATCCTGGATCTAGATTAACTTAATGTAACACTGAGATATTTCTAAGTTAATGTTTTGTGCGTTTGGTTGTGTTTTTAAAGCGATTTAATGCGACAGGAATTTCTTGCATCTTTTCTTATTGCGTCTTGATTCAGATTCAGATATCCTGGATGTGGATGTTAATTTAACACTGGTGTTTTTCTTTGTTCATGTTTATTGCGTTTGGTTGTGTTTTAAAAGCGATTTAAACATTTTTAATGCGCTTTTATGCGACAGGGTGCAGTGGTGCCTTTTCTGGCACAACACCGGACCTGAATGCAACTCAGTAGGAAGATCTGTTCAGAGTAACACAAGGGTGGAGTTTCACACTAAAATGTGTTTTACTTTGGAAGATATCCACTTGATTTAATAAACTATAGACTACTGAAGCTTAATTTTTTATTTATAACCACTTTATTGTTGTTGGACAGCTGCCTATAGATGATGATATTGGCATTAGCAACATTTTTATGCATTTTTGCACAGAACAAGAACTGTTAGACCCCATCACTTTTATTTGTGGTCTCTCTTTCTGGTTTGTATTAACAGGATCATCAATTACACTGTTTTAAGACAGATTTGAAAAACTGTGAACCTACTTTTTAAATTGTCTGTCTGTTAGTATGTTCAGGCTCATCATCTTGCTGCAGAATGAATTTGAGACCATTCACACGCCTCACTGATGATGTTGCATAATGGATAAGAACCTACCTCTACATTCCCTAAAACCTTTGGACAGTACTGAATGTTTCCCCAATACTAGTTTATACAAAACTATACATGACATGAAAACGTTTAAACAGTCTTATAATTTTATGTCAATCAATGTTAAAACCTTGGTTTGGATTTTTCTTTATTTTAATAATTTTCAACTGACAACAAGATAAAATATTTGTGAAATCATCCTAATTTTATAATTTCTTGTACTGATTTGTCCCTGATGATGTATTTGTGTCAATTTTTTCCAGTAAGTCATTAATTTAGTATAAACCACAGAAGTTTGAAAAAAATTCAGATCCACAGTTTCATAACAGATACTGTGAACAACTGGATCTTGATGCAACGTGTTAGCCATAGAGGTGATACAACGTCCCCCAGCACTTTGTTATAATTATATCTTCACACTCCGGTGTCTCCTGTGTTCTTATGAGATCTCGCACCCCCCTGGGGATCTGAGGTCATAATCAGCTACACAACAGTAGAAGATGTGCAACAGTTTTCTTAGGGCATATTTGTGTAAACCAGTAACTAGTCTCGTGAGTATCACAAAAGCATCATTTAGGTTTACAGCCTAAATCAGAGTTAATGCGCAAAAGCTAAAGAAAGGTGAATAATCTCGTTTTTCAGTAAATTTAAACTAGTGACATGTTTCCCTGTGACTTGATTCAAATGGCAATGTAGCCAGCTGCCATAGTCTGACACGTACGTCTACATAATGAAACGTTCCCGCAGTTCTGCGTGTGGTCAGCTGTTTCATAACATAATTTTCCATAGCTTATCTGCAAAGTCCTAATTACCGCTCTGTCATGAAAGTGCTGCATTCATGTCTCATGGAAACACAGAGACTCTGCTTTAAAAAATGATTCACTGTTACAAAATTAGGGATTTCGTCCGTAATTTTGTGATCAAAGTTGTTAAATATGTGACCATTACCAGGTATGTTCACTGTGGTTAATTTTCATCTGCTATATTCTGCTATATAAAAAACTCGTGACTTAACTGACGTCAGATCATTTCTGATTTTTTATGTTGAATGAAAAAAGAATGGAAATTTTACTTTGAAAAAATGAAATAGATATTCTAATTAGAATATGAGAACGAAAAATGAAGCAAAGGGGCACCGTGCAGTGAGGTAAATAACTGTTAAATGTGATTTCTATGAATATTACAAACAACAACATTAGCCCAACAAATAAATCAAACAAAATTAATGACTTTCTAGGATTTCCGACTGGGACATGAATGCACCATTTCATCTATCAAGTCAGTTGTATGATTATTCCCACAAGACGCGAACGCAGCACAAAACGACAGCAGGCAGAGGTGAAAAGTCTGGATCATGTTTTCATTCCAGCGGACGAATACTTGAACGACAAAGACACTGTAAATAAAGATTAACAGAGCGGGTAGCAGAGCACGCTGAGGTTCTGTCCACACTGACAAAACATTGATGTTGTTGTTAGCTAACCAGCTAGCACCAGCTGAAATTTGTTAGCTAGCTAACGGAGGACCCTGTTAGCTAACCACCACCACCATCATCGCTCCTAGCCAGCTGTGCAACGACCTGTCTTCCTACGATGGGAAACGCAGCAACTGCCAAGAAAGGCAACGAGCAAGAAAGCGGTGAGCACTTGAAAAGCATCCAAATTAGCCTGTTTACTCATCTAATGTTGCCTACAGTGCAGCGTGAGCTTGCTTAATCCAAAGTCAGTGGAGAGCAGCCTTCATCAGCTGTTGTATTAGCAGATAATAACGCACAGTAATACAGGCTGCAGAGAAGAACCATCTTTGGTGGGATAGTTTACAAGCTGTATTAGCTCCCTAGTATTGATTTGTGTTTGTTTAGCTCTGTTGGAAACTGCCAGAGATGTTGCAGCTGGCAAATTATTGAAAGTGACTTATGACAGATGACAGTGTGGTCACAGCAGCACTGAATGGAAAGAAAGATCCTCGACTCGACAAAATGAAAGCTTTAATAAACATCTCACTCTGCAGCGTTTAACTGAAGTTATCACGATACCATGTTTAATTTCCAAACAGCTAATATCAGACGCCTGCAGCCAGATAGCTTTAACAAACATTGGTTTCCATTAAAGCTGCAATACAAGGCCTGGTTACTGCTAACAACAGGTATCTGATAACAACTACACACAAGTATACAAGAAGGCTGCTTGATGTGGTTAAACCAGGATAGTGATTGTAATAAAACATTTTTTTTTTGTTTCTAGTGTTAGTATTTATTTTCCAAAAAGTGGGTGCAAAATGGCAATAGTTTATGTACAAACTGGTTAATACTGTTGTGTCAAGTCAGCTATCAACAAGTTTACAGTAAATTAAAAAAATATGATGTGATGATAGACTTGTTACAGTAACATTAATATCATCTGTTGATGCTATAGCATTGAAGCTAGTCCTCCTAGTTGAATTGCACCTGTTGATGAGAAATGTTGGAGGGATAAGTTCTCTGTTACTCACTACAAAGAAGCAGCCAGAGGACACCGTGTTGAGTTTAGTGTGCAGTAATGACTACGCTAATCCACTAAACTGTACCATGTCTAGTGGTCTGTCTGGAGAGCACTGATCTTGACCTGCTTTTTGACTGGCAGTACTCCACACAGTCTCTCAGCTTTGTTACTCAAGCCATCTGTGTGTAGTGTTTGCAGGGAGATACTTAGAGTACAGTGGGAAACACTGTGATGCAGACATCAAGCTACAATAAGTTGTTGTTGTCATTTATACTTCTGTTTACATTTTAGATATTTAATGCTGGTGAGTAAATTAACCATACTGAGTGCAACACATTTCAAGCACACCAGCATTTAAAAAAAATTATATGCAACATAATGATTTGTTCATAAATGTTAGCATAAGGGAAAACTCTTTGAAGAACTGCATTGTTAAACTTTACCACCAGAGTGCATGATAACTTGGAGATAACTTCTCAGATAACTTCTCTCTCTCTCAGTCAGTGGGTATTACAGGCTCACAATTTCCTTATCAGCACTCTGTGCACCACAGCAGTGAATTTTTTTTTTTTGACATAATGTTAAGCAGCTGGCTTTTTTGTGTGCTTTGCTAACATTATATACCTATGTCAGAACAATGTCACTATTTGCTTAGGATAACAATAAGCGCTTACAAATGACACCACATAGGAAAAATAGACAGGCAGTTGGCCGCTGAAACTGAAGCCGATTACTTGAACAGGAAGCTGAACTTTATGTGGTTAGCCAAGCATTGCTGTCTATTTGGCTGCATACAGGAAGCTAGTATCACTCATTCCGCTTCAGTCTGAAAACGGTTGTTTTGTCTGTGAGCCATTTCACTCAAAATGGCCCAGGGAAAGGAGCAGCATTCCTTCGCCATTCGTTTTTTGAACAAATGTCGTAAGAGTAGCCAAGAGCCGAAAGGAGAGAGTGAGGTGCCTTCTATCTCTGAATTCACCATCATGTGGGATAAATTGAGTAAGTGCAGTGTTGCTTTTACACCTAGAACTATTCATAGGTCTCAGCAGGACGAGTCTTAGCTTGCATTTCACATTCTTGCCTGTACTAAAGCCGTTTTACTTGAATCTCATGAAATAAACCATGTGGTCAATGGGTTTAAATTATACCGGTCTTTGCTTTGCATGAGTTTAAGTTTGATTTAAGTCATTTTTTTCACTCTGTACTTGGTTATCTTTAGTCACATCTTAAGACTTGTAAATTAATCCAACCTTTATTAATTATTCTTTCTCCTTATCTTTCTCATCTGTTTCACAATTACTGTATTTTTGCAAAGACATTAGATATCGGTAAAAGCAGCTATGGCATAACACTTTGTAGAGCAGGCATTTTGTGGTGCTTCAGTCACTTACATCAGCTTAATATCTTTGTGCTGTCACTGTGTAATGTTTTGCAAGTATGAAACATGTTTTATGTGTGGGTTTTATGTATTTTCAATCGCTGTTGTTTTATCTCCTTTGTTGCAGGTGTAGTTTACTAATAGTTCATTCAATGTTGGGTAGTGAAGGCTTTACCCAAAAGTGGAAAGGAAGAGTTGGTTCTAAATATTCTAGATTATCTACTGCCACAATCAACAAAACAGAACTCTTCACTTGTTTCATAATTGTAAAGAACTAATAAAATATATTTTAATGAAGTGCTGTATAGCGGTTAGCCTGTTATGTGTTTATTTAAAACTTAAGTCTTCCAATCTAAATAATCTTTTATTGAAGAGTAATGTAGTCAGATTATACATGTGTTAAGTGGTGTTCAGTGTCATGTTGTTGTGTGTTGCATTTAAGCCACTTGATTCTCAAATGCTTTATAAATGTTTCTTCCTCTCTTTCTCTTCTCCATCATTTCCATCCATGTGGGTGAATGTTCCTGCAAATCGTTGGTGAACTGTAGAGACTTTTGGTATGCTCATTTTTCCACGAGCCGTCCTAAGTCACAGAGGGAAAGATTTAGGTGTACCATGGTTGTAGTTCTGTATCCATTCAGTACCAGGTTAAATATATAACAGATAGTTAACATACATATTGCACATATAGTGTATATAGTGACTCTGTGACTTTGGACATCTCATGTCTGCTGTGATGTCTGCTGTGACTTTCACAATGCACATGCACCTTTTTATGCCTGCATTGTCATGTTGTGCATTTTGTTTTTCTCTCTGCCCATTATTACTGCCTCCCCCTTTGCACCTACTTACCCCTGAAAGAGATGCAGATAAGCTTGAGTTTGAATTGGCGGATTCTGTGAAATTCACAAGAGCTCTTTGCATCACTTTATGAATTAAATTTTCCCGCTCAGGTGTGTGGTTTTGAGTTTCGTTGAGGAGGTGTTTTTTTGCTGTTTTTGTTAAGTATAGTCCTGCCTCCCTAGTACTTGACATTTGCCTGACCTTAAAGTGCATTTGTTCTCTTCAACTTGTGAACGGCCTTTGTTTATTTTTCTAAACACGTTAACTGCACTAGGTTATTTCCCTTCACATGTAAACTGACCTTGTGTGAGGACGTACTGTAAATGTTAGTTGTTTAATTCCATTTTTTCTCTCTTTTTGTAGTGAAAGAGTTCTTAGCTAAAGCCAAGGAAGATTTTTTAAGAAAATGGGAGTGCCCACCACAGGCAAGCTGTTTCATATGAATATTTTCATTTACAGAATTAAAACAGTTGTTTATCTTTGTCACTCTGAACTAAGCTTTTTGTTTGTGAGGAGAAATGATTAAACATTTTGTATGATAGCGCCTATACTTCCTGTAGTTCATAGATGTTGTCATCTTGAATGACAAATGATTGTGTAATTGTTGTGTGTCAGTAAAAGACATTTAACTAAAAACATATTTGTCCAGCTGTGTTTTTACTCTGAAGTACAGGAAGACAAAATATTAATCTAGTGACATCATTAACAACACTCCAGTCTCAACTTTGCCATAAATTTGCTGTCTCACGTCCACTGATAATGTGTTTCCTCAGTGCACAACAGGCCTGGATGACTTTGATAGATTCAAGACACTGGGAACTGGCTCATTCGGGAGAGTTATGCTTGTGAAACATAAAGGAACAAACCAGTTCTACGCCATGAAGATTTTGGACAAACAAAAAGTGAGTGTATGGTTTTAAAGTTAAACAGTTTACCCATCTCAAAAAAACTACAGTAGTGTCATAAATCAGGGTAGCCTGTAAAAGTGTCTTGCAGCTTGACAAATACTGTAATGAACTTTGTGAGAGACCTTGTGTCTCGTGAAAGGAAATGGAACGCTTCCTCAGTGCTCTGCTAGTCTGTTATCACTGAAAACCTCAGAGGCGCTTCATGAGAGTTTCGATCTTTAAATACTGATGTGAAAGTTGTAGGAGGAGGTTAGCATGTCCTCAGTGTGCTGCACACGAAACGTAAAACCTAAACCTTAACATGAACTTAAACCTCTTGTCTGGTCTTCAAATGTTTTTCTGTGTGTCTGTGTTAAAACATTGTGACACTGATGGAGGACATTTTTTAATGTCGGTATAGGCGACCAAAGGTAGCCAGGAAGCCATTGCTTTCCATTTTGGAAATTCAGTACAGAATGCAAATGAACTTACAGAGACATGAAAGTTGCTTGAGATACAGTTGGTAATTGTTAACAGTAAATATTGTGACCAGCTGTTATATCATTGTGTGGTAATACAGTTGAAACTATGGGCTGAGTTAATGTCTGACGGTTGAATGATCTCAGCCTGTGAACACCAGCCAAATGAGGACTTTCTTTTTCATGTCTTCTGACTTAGATTTTCTGACAGTACCGCTTGTGGAAGCAAAGCTGTTCAACGCCAACTGTCATAACACCAATTCATGAATGCACCAGACTAGCAAACATTTCAAATGAACTATTTTCAGCATGTGGTCAAAATTCAGGATGCTTGCTTTACCAATTATCAAGAACATGATATTCGTAATATATCCTTAATGCTTTACTTGTTCCCTTTTTCAGGTGGTGAAGTTAAAGCAGATAGAACACACGCTAAATGAAAAGAGAATACTACAGGCAGTCTCTTTTCCCTTCCTCGTCAGATTGGTGTATGCTTTCAAGGTACATGTTGACACCCACCTCTTACAACCTGCTACGTGGTTACCATAGTGTGCGAACAGCGCAGTACAGTACATCTCAAAATAACCAACCAAATACAAATAACGATTTAACAGAGTACACATACCCAAAATGTACCAGCACATAAATGAAGAACATTTATCAGTTGGTACGTATTGACACATTTCTGGTTTTGTTTAACAGGACAACTCAAACCTCTACATGGTGATGGAATATGTGCCCGGTGGAGAGATGTTCTCCCACCTCAGACGTATTGGAAGGTTCAGGTATATTGTGCATTCACTTTTTTATTTAATAAGTATTTTATTTTTCATTTGGACTGCTGTGTCAGCTGCTGGTGGGACAAAGACTTTCCAGTTTTCACTTAGCTGACTTGATATGATTGAGCTTGCTTGACTTGTGTTCATATACATTTCTGTCTTTCAGTGAACACCATGCACGATTTTATGCAGCTCAGATAGTACTCACCTTTGAGTACCTTCACTCCTTAGACCTCATCTACAGAGATCTGAAGCCTGAAAACCTCCTGATAGATCAACATGGGTATATCCAGGTACACAATCTATGTGAACTTTCTAATAGAAAAGTAGAATAAGTGGAAATTTGTCATTGATCAACAAAGTTTTGTATAATATTAGTTGTAGTTACACATTTGTAACTGAGAAGATATTTGGAACAGTTATTGCTATGAGAGGACAGGTAGTAGTGACATGTTGATCTGGTAGATATGAATATAGAGATGAAAAACAGCACAACTAACACAACTAGTCTGCTAAATGAATAACGCAAAAAAATAAATAAATGAAGGCTTCAGTTAATTTTTTATAATATAAGCAATAATATTTTATATATATATATATATAAAAGCAAATGCATGGTATGCATTAACTTTGCTGTTACATATTCTCTTCTCTTATCATGCTCTGATTGTTCTCCTCTCAGGTCACAGATTTTGGGTTTGCCAAAAGAGTAAAAGGCAGGACCTGGACGTTGTGTGGAACTCCTGAGTATCTGGCCCCAGAGATCATCCTCAGTAAGGTGAGCCCCTTATACAAATCAGAGCCCATATACATGTTAATATAATGCAGTCAGAAACTATTAAGACAGTAAGATGTTTTTCATTGGTTATGTACATCACCACACTGCGTATCTGATGAAACAATGATGATGAGATGAAGGTGTTGATTTTCAGCTTCAAAGGTCTTCCCACTTACATTGGGAGAAAAGCCTTAAGAGAAACCCTTTTAACGCATAGTAAAACCAGTTATAACAGTGACCTGAACCTAAACACATTGGCAAAAGAGAAGCAACAGGGCAGAGAGACAAAGTCCCTTAGCTAAGAATCAAACTGTGGGTATTAAATTGATGAAGTGATGTGATTCAAATCAAATATACATATATACAATTTCTGCACAGGTCATATCAGGTTTATTTAAAGATCTACAAATTAAAGTTATGCCTTTGTACTTTACCATAATTGTCATTATTTTATTTTATTTATTTTTATTTTATTTAAAATTCACTGTGCTGTAGCAGACAACCAGCACAATAAAAATGTTTTACTGTTATATACTGTATGTATAATTGTCAGTTATGTCTCATCCAGCCATTTGTGGATTAAAGGGTTTTCCTTTTCCTTCCAGGGCTACAACAAAGCTGTGGACTGGTGGGCACTTGGAGTTCTTATCTATGAGATGGCTGCAGGTTACCCTCCATTTTTTGCAGATCAGCCTATCCAGATCTATGAAAAAATTGTGTCTGGCAAGGTACACAGAGAAGTCTTAGAATTCAACTATTTTCTATATGAATGTAGTCATTTCTACTTCAGTCCAATATTAGCTTGCAGATGATTTTTGCTGCTCGTAGGATATTGTCTCTACTGAATGAAACGATGACGATCCTTTATTCTTTTCACTATAGGTACGATTCCCCTCTCACTTTAGCTCTGACCTGAAGGATCTGTTGAAAAACCTGCTCCAAGTAGACTTGACGAAGAGATTTGGAAATCTAAAGAACGGCGTGAATGACATAAAAAATCACAAGTGGTTCTCCACAACAGACTGGATTGCCATCTACGAGAGAAAGGTAGGTTTGGATTTAACTTCCGAAAAATGTTCTGCCATTAAGCATTCATTCGCTACAAATGACACATGAAAAATAAAAAAATATGTATTATGTTACACATATTTTGCTCTCCATTAATCAGGTCCTTATCTGTAAAAAAACAAAAACAAAACAAAGTCCCAAAATGATCAAGAAATCAGAAGATTTCTGTATTTTTGTATTTTTTTCTTTTCTGAAGTGTTGCCAACTACTGGAAATGTTTTATGTTAAGACCAGTTAGTTCTACATATCTGCTCTATGGAAGAACAATTAGTAAAGCACAGAAATGAACACAATTATAATCAACTTTTGTTTTAGATAATTATTCAAATAATGCATTTTTCTGTGTGTTAGGTGGAAGCCCCATTCTTGCCAAAGTGCAGAGGACCAGGAGACACAAGCAACTTTGATGACTATGAAGAGGAGGATATTCGTGTCTCACAAACAGAAAAGTGTGCAAAAGAGTTTGCTGAGTTCTAGTGAGTGGGCAGGAGTCCCATCAGGGCTCACATGTTTTGGGATATTTGCACTCTCTTGGGGGTTAAGGTGGAACTGAGGCTGTCATGTGTTCAAAAGAAATGCCTCGTTCCTTCATTCCACACGGCTGAACGAGGTCCTTCTTGCCATGGTCCTGTTCACAGTTAGCACTAACCTATACACAGGCACATTATGCAGACACCTGTTGTACTGCAACACAAAGATACTAGACCACGTCCTCATTTTTTTTGTTTTCTGTTTGCCACTTTTGAGTATCGTCCCTCCTCTTTATTTCAATTGAGCCTCGTTATTTGAAAAGCAACATCAAATGAAAACTAAAATTACTCCCTTTTACAGTGGCACAAAGAGTGATTGTATTAGCTGGTATTGCACATTTTGTGATTTAAGCTTTGGGAAGTTAGAAAGGAGTGTTTTTTGGGTTTTTTTTGGTTACAATTTTTATCGTTGAGTTTTGCCAGTTATCTGTTAGGTGCCTGAGTGTGGTTAAGGGTTCATTGTTCATCAATATGGTGTCTATGAGACCTAGAAACATGTTTCTGCATATAGAAATATACACATATGAGACATACTTTCTCAAAATGCAGTTTTGTTAATGCATGACTTAAATTCAATCAAAGAAATTGGCATCCAGGGAAGGACAAGAAGCTGATGACGTCTTGAGGCTTCTGGGTTTTGGCGCTCAGGCGTTTGATTCTTGAAGAGGTTGACCAACAGGGACAAGTGTTATTATGAAGCAGAAACGTATCAATGCTGTATTAGTTAATCAATTGTAGCATTGTTCTATCCATATCCAGTCACATCATGTTTCCTTTTACCTCAGACTTGGTGTGGTTTTTAAATCAGTGGAATGAAATCATATTTTTTAGGTACAATTCTTTTTCACAAGAAAGGAATCAGATCAAGTTTGACTATATCAGCAGGTCTTCAACAAAAGTGCATTGACATGGCATTTTTCAGACGGTCAGTTTTTAGTTTCTCCTGCGTCATTGTGGAAACGAAGCAGTGTTGACATATGTCCATTTGGGGTTGCTTTGTGATTTTTGTTTTTAAAAGCTAATTGTGCTTTAGCAAAGCACTCCGAAGACGTTATGTAACTGCCATATTTGCTTTATTTTCATTTTTAATTTAGCATGTTTGTTACATTTGTACAGCAGTTTCACAACAAGCTAATGGTGCCCTAAAAGTGTTCCTATCTCTATCTTTTGTTGTTTTTTTGTTTTGTTACATTTTTAAATTGTTTCACAGTCTGAAACATTAATGCATTAGATAGGTACTTTTATCTGAGTGATATATTCCTCTGCCTAATCATATGAATCAAAACTATGCCATGAAATAGCAGAAAACTGAACTATCACCTTGAAGTATTCATCGATTTTGGACAGTGCTCGGTTGAACCACCTTCTTACTGCAGTTACAGCTTGTAGCCTCTTTGCATCACTTTTAAGCCAGTTTGCACACTGTGAAGGAGAAATGTTTGCTCATTCTTCTAGCAAAATTCAGTTCAGGCTGAGTCAGGTCAGAGTATGTAAATGGACAAAAATGCTGTAGTCTTGTCTCATATATGCAAAGGGAATAAGGTCAAGAGTGACTTTGTATTCATTGTAAGCCACTCCCGTTGAGTTATTGTCTACACATATTTAATATATATTTAATCCCTCCAAGTGAAATACAGGTTTTATGACCAATTTTTCTTTACTTAGTGCAGATCATTACCCACTGATTCTAACACATTGCCTGTCCTTGTTACTGAAATGTAGTCCCTGCCCTTTTAAAGTCCTCACCAGCGTGAAAGGTTGACTTGTATTTTTAATAATCTCAGTGTCAAAAGGTACAATACTTACAAGGCCAAGGTGTCCACTTGTTGAATATCCAGATGTCAAAACTTTTGTGGTCCTTTGATTCATTTCAGAAGGAGGTTTGTCTCTGCTGTCCACGGAGAGGTCAAGTCATTACTGCAGGTCGGACACTCAGGGCTGTGGGGAAATCAAACTGTTACCATTTCACACCATGTTGAACACAATAATGCATTGTTGACAGATTTGAAGTCTCTTAAGCCTTCGGAAGGTTTGATTATTATTTGACATGGTGCTCAAGTCTTTGTAGATGAAAAATACATTTTAATCAGTCTTAGACAACCAAATGTGAAGGGAAGATTTAGGGACTCGATGTTCTGGGCAGTATATGGATATTGGCTATGTTTGAATTTTTCTTCATAGAGTGAGCACATAATGTGACATTTCAGTTCACCCTAATATCATTTCAAAAGGCACAACTGTTTCTTATGCTGTTTTTATTTATATTCAGAGATGTCTAATAAGAGAACATTTTAAATGTTTAAACTTAATTATTATTATAATTATTAGTATGTATAAATAGACTCCAAATTTTTTATTCACAGAAGTGTTATAAACATTGAATATATTGAGTTATTTATTTGTACAACTTTATTTCATTTGTCCCTATAAGAATAAAACATTTATAGAAATAAACATATTTACCCAAGTTAATACACATTGATGCCTCTCATGCCTGTTTAAAATTGCAGCCTCTTTATTTAAAATGTTTTTTTTTTTGTTATTTATGAACTTCATTGATGGGGAAATAACATTATTTTCTCAGTATGATGTTTGAACAAAGTGTAATTACAGAAACAACGACAAGGCTTTAATTTGGGAAACACCACCTGGGAATTCAGCATATTTCAATCCAAACTTCTTGTGTGTAAATCTTCCCAGAAAGTGTGAAAGATACCACAGTTCTTTTTTGACATTTATCCCCCATGTGTGTAATAATGTCATATTTGATGTAAATGATGCCACTTTTTCCCGAGCCAATTCACAACCCGGACTGAAGGAAATCAGTTCCTCGTAGCTAGTCATACATGCCAGTATGAGCTCAGTAATCTGAAATGTGTGTGTATTTAGTTTGTGGAATATTTTGCACATTATTTAGAAGGCTGACACGTTTTTTTTCCCATCCATATTTACTTGTGTTTGCAAGGGGAGTTTACTTTGCTGTAGCAGATTTTATGTCACTATAATAAAATCTTTTTATTAAAAACTTGTTGTTGTGAATGATTGTTTGGAGATCAGTGAGGTGGTTTCTGTACGAACTACAAACGCTGTTAAGGAGCTTTAAAGAAAACTCCACTTCCCATGATTCTCTGTCGTCATGTGGGCGAAGGAAGCTAAACCGATGAACAGGGGCTAGTTGGCTTTACTTGATTTAATCTGGATTTTTTCAAATGGATATCACTGTTTATTAAAGAGTAAAATATATCGTTGACTGGAAAACTCTTTGTCGTCCAAACTACGTCTACAGCTCGGACGAACTGTGGTTGTCAAGCAGGAATCATCTAAAATAAGGTAACTGTTAAATTTTGAATTAGCAAACGCAGCTAACTATTCCTGTTAGCTTAATACGAAAAGGCACCGACTAAATATCAGGTTTCCGCGTTTAGCGTGACGTTATTACTATATTGTGCTGTTCCCACTCGCTTTAATACTTAGTTTCTGTACGAATCAATTAAGGCGAAATGATGCTTTACGTAACGTTACTCTGCTATTTTTAATCCGGCTAACGACGTGAGTTTTAGGTCGTCATTTTCATTTTCATACTGCAGTTTCCTCCGCACTTAATGATACAACAGCAGCTTTGTTTTGCTTTGATGCTATGTTGTGATTACAGATGTTTTTGTTTGTTTTTATCATTTTAACATATGTGCTGTTATTGCAGAGGAAGCATCCGGCGAGTGTAAAAAAGAGGAACAATGATGGTGTTTGACCTGCCAACACACTAAGTCCTCTGTGAGAAGACATCTGATGAAAAATCACTACAACATTACAGACTGTAAGAGTTTTTGGATGGTGATCGATGGTTAAATGACAGCTTAAACTTAAAACCGCGAGAGCTAAGTGAAAACACGCTTTGCTAGTTTTTTTTTTTAGTTTTAATTATAGTTTCGGTTTGAAAATAACGTAAGAAGCGTTTGTTTACACTGTTTTTGTTTGTTTTGTAGCTTCATCAACAGCCTTACGTAAGATCCAAACGAATTAAATATAATGTTTTTAAAGATGCTACGTCTAAATCTCAGGTAAATGTGTATAAAAGAGACTGAGGATAAAGCAGCAGTTATTTTGATTTGATTATCAGTTAATAGCTTCATTCAGTTTTGGAGCAAAAATTATATTTTCAAATGTAGATATTGCAGGTTTTTCCTACTCTTCTTTGAACTAAATATGATACATGTTCAGTCTTTAAAAGGATCATAATTTGATCCTTTCCTTGGGAATTTGTGATATTTACGCGCTTTTTAAAAAGATTTATGTAGATTATTTGTTTAATCTGTTAACCAAAACATTAAGCCACAGATTTATCGCCAATGAAAATAATCAGTATTGATTAACCTGATTGACTGATTTTTAATGCTGTTGAGTTTGTTTGATCTGTAATATCAGATAATATTATAACATTAATAACATACTCAAATATTTTGTTTTGTATATTATATATTAATTTTTTATTTAGAAATGATCTTTCATTAATAAACTACTGAAACAATCAACTATCAAAATTATTCTAATTATTGATGTATTAATTGATTAAATAGTTGTTTTAGTTCTACTTATTTGTTTACTAAGTAAAGTGTTTCTTTTCTTGCAGCCGGCATGGAAGACAAGACAAATGGCTCTGTTGACACCAAAAGGTATTATCTGCAGTTAGTGTAAGACATTGTTTATTTGTTTGAAAACATGTTAAACAGCTGTTACCGCTTAGTTTGTATGTATATGTGAACGTGTTCACTGTCACAGCCCAGTGGAGAATGGTCAGCTGCTGGACCCTGCCAACTGGGGGGTTGCTGATGTCGTCAATTACTTCAAAGCAACAGGGTTTGAGGAGCAAGCCACAGCTTTCCAGGATCAGGTTGAGCTGCTGTTCATGTTCATATTTCCTGTTACATGACAAAAACAAACTAGGTTGTCAATCAAATATTTCTCTCTCCACCTGACAGGAAATTGACGGCAAGTCCCTGCTCCTGATGACACGTAACGACGTCCTGACGGGGCTGTCGATAAAGCTCGGCCCCGCGCTAAAGATCTATGAGTATCACGTGAAGCCACTGCAGACTCAACACCTGAAGAGCAACGCCTCGTAGCACCACGGGCCGTCCCGACACCTGCCTCAGTGACAATCATCCCTTGAGGAGACCCCAGGTTAGCTGCCGGCTCACAGAGACTCCTCTGACCACAGTGGCACCTTAACAGGAATTGAATGCTGTATGTTTTTATAAGCATGGACCCCAAAAATAGGTTGCACATGGAGTCCACACAGCTGTTTACCCTTTCAGCCATTCTTATTTCCGCTGCTTGAGATATGTGTTTTATTTTTGTGTTTTATTTAAAGGAAGGAAATGTGGGGAGAGTATTTTGTGTGTGTGTGTGTGTGTGTGTGTGTGTGTGCGTGCGTGCGTAAGTATTTGTACATAAGATGAAATATAGTTGAAAACTGTGTTATTTTCTGTCGTAACTGAACACTGATTCTTGCAGAAACTCCTTCTGATGCATCCTACTTTGCCCTACACTCAGTTTTTATGCTCTAAACTGTGCAGCTCAGTCCACGAATTGTCATTAGCATGTAACAATGAAGCATTTTGTTTTCCCCAGACACACGGAGTGAGACGAAAGCCTCTGTAGTTCTTCATACCTACATTATCAAGGTTTTGAGGCTCTTGACATGAAAAAATTTATGTGTATATATTCTTAATTATGTTCCTACCTGTGGTGCTTTCAGCATTGTCATAACGACAACTGTATTGAAGTGTGTGTGTGTGACCTATATATGTGCAACATAACACTGGAGTTTGAATATATGAATCAAAGATTTGCAATAAATGGTGCTCTTTTCTCACCAAAGGACAACATTACTTTACACATTTATTGATGTGTTTAAATTAATTTTATTTAATTACATTGCATGGTAAACAACATGAATCATGTTTGGGTCCAGTTGTAAGTCTGATAAAATTAGTTTTCTATTGAATATCCTATTAAGGTTGATATGTCGATCTTGGCAGCAGTGTTGTCTGGATTGTGTAGATGCCTTCACAGCTTTGCTTGCTGTTTCCTGCGTATTGTCCCTGTGATGTTCCCTGAGGGATTATCCAGGGGAAGAAGTACCTGTGAAGGAAAAAGTACAATAATGTCAAATAACT
>JAUBNQ010000020.1:13430896-13474645 GCA_032353495.1 Ctenopoma kingsleyae | reverse complement strand
TTTGCACAGTACTGTATATATATAATGAAATGTCATTACATCGGTCACCTTCACCACAATAAATAAAGTGAGCAAACAGCCTTAGTTGCACGCTTGCATGAACTTTGAAACTACATGTCAACAGTATGATGGAGAGATGCCACAGACATTCATAATATTCATAAAATTAAATAAATATAGTAATTAATTGTAAATCCTGTGCATATATACAATGGTTCTCATATTCAATTCAATGAAATACTTAATAGTTTTATACACACTGTAAAAAACTAACATTTCCTTTATAAAGCTGACAAAGTTTAACTCCTGACATTTTTCAACATTTTTGGAAAATTCTATTCCTTAAACCTCTTTTAAAAAATTATGACATAGTGTAAATACTTGTTATGTATTTTTGTCAAATGAACTGTGAGAGACAGTAAACATTTTGAAACATCATACCTAACTTTGACTTGGTTTATTTGAGAAGAACAAGGTCAGGTGACCTTAACATTTCATCCACTGATACACACCCAGTCGCTCTCCCCAAACCAAATTCAAGTTTATTGGAATAAAAGAGGTGAAATAATCAAATCCAATGCCAGGTTTCAGTTATTTAGTGACATCCTTGTTGGACTTTGTCTGCACAAAGTTTCCCTATAAAAAGGCAGCCTGTCACTGCAGACATTTGCAACCCCATCAGCCATGAGAGCGGTTGTGCTTGTCCTCACCCTAGCCCTTGCGGGTGAGTACAATTTCTTACCACTATACTTTTTTAGTTGCAGTTTTGATCACTATTTTAAAAAATGCTGTAGTTTTGGAAATCTTCAAAACATCTTGTAATTGTACCCAGTCTACTTAATGGAACAGGTTTCCTCCTGGAGTAAAACTCCTGCCAACAGAATTACCAGTATATCTTTTTACACTAACAGTAAATTTTAAAAAATCCTTTTATCATTATTCATTTGCTGGTTATTCATTATTGGTCTGATCTTGAGTCATACCCTGAAATACCCTTAGATAAGTAAAGAGAAATATGAAGTTTAACATAATTAAGATCTAATGGAAATTATTTCTGTTTATTCTTACCAGGCACCTGTAGCAAAAAGAATACTGTATATAGGTATGTACAGTATGTTCAATTCAAAGTAATTGGTTTATATTGCTATCGCTCTTCTTTTTTAAAGTCACATTAATCTAAAACAGTCTTATATTATAATTTACTGTATAATGTCATGCTATATTTGCTTTTACACAAACATTTAGACATTTGGAGGAACTTGTCACATTTCATTTATCTAAATTTCTTTCAGTTAAATGACAAAAAAATACACCACTGTCTGTACACTGGTTATAGAGTTCTATGAAAAGTATTTGACCCCTTCCTGTTTTTGTCGGGTTTTTTGCATATTTGACAAACTTAAATGATTTGGATCATCAAACTAATTTTAATATTACACAAAGATAACACAAGTAAATACAAAATGCAGTTGATTTTTTGTTATTCATTTATTTCATTTATTAAGGTAAAAAAAAAGTAAATGAAAGGGAAAAATAATGATTTAATAATTTACTTCCTAAATTATTCATTTCTTTTCAGTTTTATTTTAGATGGTGAATCTCATAACTTAGGTAAGTTCATTACATTATTATTTCAACATTACTTCATTATTATGTTACTATGTACACTACCAGTCAAACGTTTGGACACACATCTTTTCCATGAAAAGATGCATGTCTTCATCTGTGTTACCATCATTGCAAAATGGTTTTATAATGATGAGTTATCCTCTTAATTTCATAAACGTCCATTAGCAAACAAAATGTGCTATTGGAAGACAATACTAATGTTTGATGATTATAGGCCTCTGTATGTTTATGTAAATATTCCTTTAAAAGTCATTTTTAATATTAACAATGTCTACACTGTATTTCAGATTAGAATTTGATGTTTAAAAAAATCTGCTTTAATTTCAAAAACATAGTCATTTCTGTATGTGTCCAAACGTTTGATTGGTAATGTACATAGTTTGTAAAATATTAAAATAATAAAAATATAGATTTCATTGTTTTATCATACATTTGATGATATATATAATAGGAGGCCTAGGTATAATACCTCTCACTGAGTGCTACTGTCTCTACAGTTCCTGATTTTGCTGCTGGTAAGATTTATGTGTACAAGTATGAGGCCTTGCTCCTTGGCGGCCTGCCAGAGAAAGGTCTGGCAAAAGCTGGACTCAAAATCAGCAGCAAAGTTCTCATCAGTTCAGCAGCACAAAATATATACATGCTGAAGGTACGGCTCAATCATGTGCATGCAACAACCTTTTTATTTTCACATTGCAAAGCATCCTGTAAAAATGTTATTCTTACTTATTCTTACACTGTAGCTTGTGGAACCTGAGCTCTATGAATACAGTGGTGTCTGGCCAAAGGATCCTTTAATCCCAGCAGCCAAGCTGACGTCAGCACTGGCAAATCAGCTCATGACTCCCATCAAGTTTGAGTATGCTAGTGGTGTTGTCGGAAAAATGTTTGCACCTGAGGGAATCTCTACAATGGTGCTGAACGTCTACAGAGGTATCCTGAATGTCCTTCAGCTCAATATCAAGAAGACACAGAATGTCTATGAGTTGCAAGAGGTTTGTCAAAAATCCTGCAGTACTGGTTATAAATCCATTAAAGGAAGCTAAATATCAAGGAAATGTATAATATTTTATTAGGCCGGAGCTCAGGGTGTGTGCAAGACCATCTATGCTATCACTGAAGATGAAAAAGCTGAACGCATCCTTCTGACAAAGACCAGGAATCTGAACCACTGTCAGGAGAAAATCATTAAGGACATAGGCATTGCATACACCGAGAAATGTGCAAAGTGCCAACAGGTAGGTTTAAACCCAATTTGTGCCATGCATGTGATATTCATCCGTGAAAACAGAACATTCTGCTTGATCAATCAACTTTGTGGTTTATCTAAAAAGGATTCAAAGAACCTGAGAGGAGCTACAGCATACAGCTACATTATGAAGCCAATTGCTAATGGGATTCTGATCCTGGAGGCAGCTGTCAATGAGCTGATCCAGTTCTCACCATTCAGTGAGAAAAACGGAGCAGCTCAGATGGAGACTAAGTATGTTCACTGAAACCGAAATTGTTTTATATGAGGATTTAACAGGTCTGCCGATTAATCACTGTTGGCATTACTTTCAAGGCAAACCCTGGTCTTCCTTGAAACGCAAGAAGCCAATATTGAACCCAGTGAAGCTGAGTATCTTCACCGTGGATCTCTTAAGTATGAGTTTTCCACTGAGCTTCTTCAGACACCCATTCAGCTCATCAAGATCAACAACACACAGACCCAGGTATCATCTCAGACTGCTTTAATTAATCAGTAAAGTTCATGAACAAAAACCTGTGACTCTACAATACTTAATGACTTCTCCTTCATTGTGGTGACATCCTTATGTTCTTAGATTGTGGAGACCCTGAATCATCTGGTTAGCTACAATATGGAGAGAGTCTATGACAATGTACCTCTGAAGTTTTTGGAGCTCATTCAGCTTCTCCGTGAAGCTCAATCTGAAGATCTAGAAATGCTCTGGAGCCACTACAAAACCAAACCTGCTTATAGGTGACTGTTAGTGTTTGAACATTTATAAAAAGATGTAAAGACACATAGCATAGTACATAGCATCACTCACTCCAATTTCATATTTTAGACAGTGGATCTTGGATGCCATCCCTGTTATTGGAACTGATGTTGCTCTGAGATTCATCAAGGACAAATTTCTGGCTGATGAACTGACTGTTGTTGAAGGAGCTCAGGCTTTGGTTACATCTGTTCATATGGTGACCGCAAACACTGAGACCATTGAGCTGATGAAGGTGGGTAAACCCTAATGTAAGTTAAATTGTGAGTAATATGCATGTAGGTATGAAACACTTTTTATTGTTGTTCTCTGCCAGGTGCTGGCAGGCAACAGTAAAATACTGGAGAACCCAGTTTGGCGTGAGATCGTCCTCCTTGGCTATGGTACCATGATTTCCAAACACTGCGCTGAGGAGGCTGTTTGTCCTCCTGAACTTATAAGGGTGATATAATGTTGTTAATTTCATTTTACTCATTACTTCTATTATTATAAGAAAAGGGAATCTCAGTTCCTCCTTTCCTCCCACAGCCCATCCAGGAACTCCTTGCAGAAGCAGTTGCTAAGGATGAAACTCAGGACATCATCTTGCTCCTAAAGGTTTTAGGTAATGCAGGCCATCCCAGCAGCCTTAAGTCAATCACAAAGATCCTTCCAATACATGGCACAGCAGCTACATCTCTGCCAACAAGAGTCCATGCTGATGCCATCTTGGCTCTGAGGAACATTGCAAAGAAGGAGCCCAGAATGGTGAACTCCCCAGACCAAACAGTATTTGAAATTATTCCAAATTTATTAAAGAACTCCATACTGAGTTTGCTGTCTCTTGTAAATTAGATCCAGGAATGGGCTCTTCAGCTCTACATGGATAAGGCTCTTCACTCAGAGCTACGTATGCTTGCATGCATTGTGTTGTTTGAGACAAGGCCCCCAATGGGTCTGGTGACAACTCTTGCCAATATTGTGAAGACAGAGAACAATCTACAGGTAGCAAGCTTCACTTACTCTCACATGAAGTCCCTGACCAGGAGCACTGCCATTATCCACGCCTCAGTGTAAGAGCACTGTCTTATATCTATTCATCATCTACATCATCTGATCCATGTTTGTTCATCTCTTTTCTCCTTGCCTCACAGTGCTGCAGCTTGCAACGTTGCTGTCAAAATCTTGAGCCCCAGGCTGGACAGGCTGAGTTTACGTTTCAGCAAAGCCATCCACATGGACATCTATAACAGTAAGTCCAGTGTCACATCTGGTTGATTTTTTCAGTATCATTTACTAACTACATTACATCAAACTTTTTTCAGGCCCCTTGATGCTTGGTGCTGCTGCCAGCGCTTTCTACATCAATGATGCTGCTACCATTCTACCCAGATCTATTATAGTTAAGACGAGTGCCTACCTTGCTGGAGCTGTTGCTGATGTTCTGGAGGTAAAGGAAAAAGAGAACCTTGCCAAGATATTTAATTACTTATCTGAAAGGCATTCTTTTAACATGTTGAAATTGTCTAGGTTGGAGCAAGAACTGAGGGACTCCAGGAGGCTCTACTGAAAAACCCTGCAGTTTCTGATTCTGCTGACAGGATCACCAAGATGAAGCGTGTCATTAAGACTGTAAATGCACCATCAAGTAAAAAGAATATCATACAATGTCCTGATGGATTACAGTTGACAGTTGGTAAGTCAGACCGTGTGTTTCCTCTGTCCACAGCTCTCTGACTGGAGGTCACTGCCCAACAACAAACCTCTGGCCTCTGTGTATGTCAAGTTCTTTGGACAAGAGATTGCCTTTGCTAACATTGACAAAGCCTGGTTTGACCATGCTATTGCGGTATGATCCAAACAACAAACTGTCAACTTCAAGAGGGATTGCTAGTAATGATTTTGCGAGACACAATAGTTATAAGTTCTTTCCCTACAGCTCACCACTGAACCCTCCGTTCAAGTATTTGGTAAGAATGTTCTCAAGAGTCTGTTGACTGGTGCTTCCTTCCACATTGCAAAGCCTTTGCTGGCTACTGAGGTGCGACGCATCATGCCTACTGCTGCTGGACTTCCTATGGAGCTGAGTCTGTACACTGCTGGTGTGGCTGCTGCAGCTATTCAATGTCAGTATAAGCTACATGATATGTACACTTTAGCTTACAGGTCCCAGCTATGCCAGTTATCTAATTTGCCATAAGCTATTCAAAAAAGGTTCTGACTTGCTCTTGGAGTACTCTTAATTAAGATACCTTGATAAGTGTGGTCTAATAAAATAAAACCCAGAGCATTAAAAGTATTGCGCAGAGGAGTGGCACATTTATTTATTTTTTGTTCTGTTTTTAGTTAAGGTCACGACAACACCAGCCCTGCCAGAAAACTTCCATCTCGCTCATCTTCTGAAGTCAAACATACAGCTTGAGACTGAGATCAGACCAAGGTAGACACAACATTTCCCACTAAAATAAAAAAATTACCATAAAATGTACCATACAAATTTCCTCTACTTATAGCATTGCTGTGAATACATATGCTGTGATGGGGGTAAACACAGCACTCATCCAGGCTGCCCTGGTATCAAGAGCTAAACTCAACTCCATTCTGCCTGCCAAAATCGCTGCAAGACTTGACATCAACGAAGGCAACTTTAAGCTCGAAGCTCTTCCTGTTTCAATGCCTGAACAAATTGCAGCTGTACAGTAAGTTTCATACTTTTAAATCACCTTTACTCCTAAAAGTAACTGATAAGAAATGCTTATCTTTAGAACCTACATAATTAAATCCTTGTTCTTTGAACAGTGTTGAGACCCTTGCTGTGGCAAGAAATGTTGAAGATCTTGCTGCTGCAAGAATAACTTCCATCATTCCTGCCAAAGTTTGGCAGTCCAGCTCAAGAGAGCTTCTCACATCTAGGATTGCTTCTGATGATAGTTTGGTGAGTCTTAAACACAACTGCAATAGTGCTTAGACTTACAGTATAATTTATGCTATTTGTCTTTTCATAGCCAAGATCCTCAGAGATTATTCCCCACGGTGAGGCAGCAGCCATTATAAAACCCAAAGCAGCTCAGTTTCAGAAGAAGTACACTATTAAAGCTGTTGCCATAGGACTGAAAGGCTATTTCAAGATTGCCACTGAAAATGCTGCTTTCCTCAGAGACCTTGCCCTGTACAAACTGGCTGGAAGGCACTCTGTTGGTCTTTCTTTAAAAGCAAGTAAGTATTGAGAACATAACACTTTTCAGAGTGTACTTCAAGCAAGCATTACAATGTCATTATTTAATGATACTTTCAGTTGAAGGTGAAGCCATTGAGAGATTGGAGCTGGAGATTCAGGTTGGACCAAAAGCTGCAGAAAAGCTCATTAAGCAGATCCACCTGAGTGAAGAAGAAATCCCTGCGGGAAGACCAGTCTTAAGGAAGCTCAAGAAAATCCTTGTTCCTGGTCTTAAAAACAACACTTTATTATTTTCTTCTAGCTCCAGAAGCTCACACTCAAGCCTCTGTTCCAGGTCCTCTTCTGCCTCTTCCTGCTCATCTCATGCCAGAAATAAGGCCATTAATGTAGCTGCTCCAGCTAGCAGCAGAAACAGTAGCAGCAGCGGCAGCAGTAGCAGCAGCAGCGGCAGCAGTAGCAGCAGTAGCAGCAGCAGTGGCAGTAGTAGCAGCGGCAGCAGAAGCAGCAGAAGCAGACTCAGCTCCTCCAGATCTGTGAGCAGGTCTTCCAGGTCCAGTTCCGCATCACTCTTCAGTGTTAGCTCAAGTTCCTCTCATTCCCGTGCTAATATCTCAAAGGTAAACACCTCAAGACTGTTTTGTGACATTGCATGAAGAATATATATCATTATAAATATTGTATCTGACAAAAATATTTCTTAAAAACAGCAAGTATTTTTCCGTCACAAGTTCCAGAAGAACCTCAAGAAGCAGGTACACTCAGATCAAACTTCATCACAACAAATTATATAGACTGACAGTGTTAACCCATGCGTTTTGATGATGATCGTCAGCTTTCATGCAATATTGTTGCAGGCTCTTACTTCTCCAGCCACCTCAGCATCACTTTCCATGAGCAGTGCTTCAAGCTTTGAGGCCATCTACAGACAGGTGAATCTTGAAAGTAATGAAATGAATGAAAAAAAAAAAAACATCTTCATATCTTTTCACTGCCAGATTTGTTTGTGGTGTACTTACACAAATTCACCATGACTGATCCCACAGAACAAATTCCTTGGCAGTAATGCTGCTCCTGCCTTTGCCATGATTTTCCGTGCGGTCCGAGCTGACAACAGGCTACAAGGATACCAAGTGGCTGCATATTTGGACAAACCCACTGCCAGAATTCAGATTATTCTCGCTGCCCTTGCTGCTGATAACAACTGGAAGTTCTGTGCTGATGGAGTTTTGCTTAGTAAGCACAAAGTCACAGTAAGTAAGACATAACTAAACCACTGCCTTGCTTAAATCATAGATCGTAGACATAACAGGAAATGACTACCATTAAAACCACATCTACTGTCTCTCAATAGGCTAAAATTGCTTGGGGAGCAGAATGCAAGCAGCACAACACAATGATCACAGCCGAGACTGGTCTTGTTGGTCAAAGCCCTGCAGCTCGTCTCAAAGTGGCCTGGAGTGTGCTACCTTCTGTTGTTAAACACTATGCAAAGAAGTATGAAACTTCATATACACTGTTTTTAGGCTAGTCACATGCAATATCGACTATAATTGTCTGAAATTTGTAAATTTTCTTTACAGGGTATATGACTACATTCCTCCTTCCATACTGTCTGGCATGATTCAAGAGAAGTACAAAAACAGCCCCAAGCACTTCTCACTTACTGCAGTGGCACCATCTGACAGAACCCTTGACTTCATTTGTAAAACACCTACAGTATGAGTATTGTCATATTGTTCTCACAAAATATAAAATAAATAATATTAATAATGCCCCATCTATTTCAACATTAATCTCAACTAAGAGCTGTTAACTGTTCTACAGCGCACTGTCTATAAGCTGGGTTTGCGTCTTCCCATTGCTCTGCCGCTTGATGAAATCACAGGTCTCAACCCTTTTGATGACATCACTGATAAAGTCAGCTACTTGTTTTCCAAGGCTGGGGCAGGTAATGGCTGACATTATTTAATACAAAATGCTCTTGCAGTAATATTTGACTGGGTGCTAAAAATAAGTGCTATTTTATTTCTTCACAGCTGAATGTAGCTTTGCCAGTGACACACTGACCACATTCAACAAGAGAAGATACAAGAATGAGATGCCCGTCTCCTGCTACCAGATTTTGGCAAAGGACTGCACCAATGAGATGAAATTCATGGTTCTGCTGAAGAAGGATCAAACTGACCAGAACCATATCAATGTGAAAATTGCTGACATGTGAGTGTTCATTACAAATAAGAAACAAGCTGTGGTTTTATGGTTTTTAATTTGATAAAACGAAATGAAATGTTCATTTCTGTAATTGCAGTGATATCGATCTATACCCGAAGAACAATGAAGTGATTTTAAATGTTAATGGAATGGAAATACCCATTAACAACCTGCCATACCAGCACCCCACAGGTTTCCATATACATTGCTTACACCAACAAAATGTTCTACTGAAGTAGCAACGTGTAATCTATTGGCTTGGAGAAAATGAAAATACAGTTTTTTCTAACAGCTAAAATCCAGATCAGATCAAAGGATGAAGGTATCTCTATGTATGCACCCAGCCATGGTCTTCATGAGGTCTACTTTAACAATAACTCATGGAAGGTAAATCTACCATTAACTATGGACAATTTGAAAAAAGAATTCAGTTTTAGGTTCCTGAGAAAACTTTCAAGAGCACTTTTGATACATTTGACAAATGTTAGGTTTAATAGTCTATAATGTTGTATTTGATCTCACAATGCAGGTTAAAGTTGTGGACTGGATGAAGGGACAGACCTGTGGACTCTGTGGAAAGGCTGATGGGGAAGTCAGACAGGAATACCTCACACTTAACGGACGCTTGACCGAGGACCCAGTCAGTTATGCCCATTCCTGGGTTCTGCCAGCCGAGAGCTGCCAGGACACCACTGGTAAGACACAAAGTCCACTGTGGAATCATTTTTATAGCAACATTCATTTTCACATAAATCTCCCACAACCCTCTAACCCACTTTTAAACTCATTCATCTACACCCTTATCTTACAGAGTGCCGTATGAAGCTTGAATCAGTGCAGCTGGAGAAACAAGTTAACAGCCATAATCAGGAATCCAGATGCTTCTCTGTTGAGCCTGTGCTGCGCTGTCTGCCTGGCTGCTTCCCTGTGAAGACCACCACCGTTACTGTTGGCTTCCACTGCCTACCTGCTGGTGAGTCTGACAGAAATCACAGGTAGTCGAAGTGACAGAAATTTAAACTGTGGAGAAAAACACACATTTTCTTGATACTGTGCTCGCTTCTTCTCAACAGATTCTGCCCTGAATCACGCAGAGAGCCTGAGCAACATCTATGATAAGAGTGTGGACCTGAAGGAAAGAGCAGACGCTCACCTAGCCTGCAGCTGCACTGCTCAGTGTGCTTAATAATACTTTGTTCTGTCATGTTTTAATTTAATCCTAAATAAACTGAATCTCAAAATAACCTTTCTGAGCATATTTACATGTGTTAATAAAACTAGACGCTGCACATCAAACAACAGCTAAAATCAGTTGGGAGTGAGTGAATCTGGTCAGACTGAATCTGTACACTGTACCCTTGAGGTCAGAATGGTCAAATTACAATAACATTTGTGTTGATGACAGCAGCCTCTGCCATTGCCGCTTTAGGAAAACCTATTATATTAATAATTTATATTAAAAATAATATAAGTTCAGTATAAGTTAGTATAAAAAATATTAGTTTGGCCAATACTGTAAGACGGTTCAGCTCTAAAACAGAGGCACAATCTAGACAGAGATAGTACATCATTTATTACAGTATTCACTTCTTCAATCATCATTTCTGTTTGTTACTTCACCATTTAGTTTACCTGATGTCTATTTTGATAGTTGACACACTGATAGCTTGATGGAAACGGCCCAGAGTTCCCAACAGTGGCCAATAAAGGTGAAAATGTCATGTTGTTTTCAATAAACAAAAAAAAACAATATCTAAAGTTTCATAACTATAAGACTGTCTAGAATACATTATATCACAATCCTGCTGGAATAATTATTTTGATCAATACAAAATCACCTAAATAAATATATTAATAAAACATGGTCAACTGAATTCACATTCACACCAACATTCAAGGCGTCTTATTTCATTATCTACTACACATTCTGTAGTGTGTGATTAATGTAGTTTCTTATTGCATTCAGTGAAACGGCAGCATGAGGACTACATTCTAAAACATTAATATAACATGACTGTAAAGTTTGAGATATAGAACATACAGACAACTTCTGCTGCAGCATCGACCAAGAAACATCTCATTATGGGGACATTTGCTCATTTGTTGCATGTCTGCATTGTCTAAAAATATCATCCTCAGATTAAGATGTTAGCCATAATATATGACTGTTAACCAAGTTTTAGTAATTTAATACTAAGTAAATAAATCAATACATTTATAACATAATCCTACAATAAAACAGTTAGCTAATAAAAAAAGAAACATTTAGACTACAAATTTTCTCTCAGTCATACATAACACACATTAGCTGTGAGCCAGAACTCTTGTTTGGCTTTGACTGTTGACAGCTATTTAATAGTTTCACAAACTATCTTCAAGTTGTTTAAACATTAACATAAATCCTGATTTGGAAGATGAATGGGTTTAGCTTCATATGGAGCTATTCATTTCCTCTGTGTGACTGCTGTGGTCTTTAATGTTGTTCCACCGTACGTGCTGAGCCGGAGCATTTCCATTACAAAATGCACTTGATGCTTCAACATGAAAAGTGTTCCTCTTTGGTTGAACTGAAATCACATTTCACAGAGAGTCAAAGTCAAAATATTAACTGCATTTACAGGTATACTGAAATCTCAAAATAAAATCACTGTACCTGTTTAAAAGTGTGCGCTACAGGTCCGTTGTGGATTGTGACGCGAGTGGGAAACATCTGTGTGTGGGGCAGGTTGTGTCAGATGGGTATTTGATGAGTGTTTCTTGAGCCAACCCGGCCTTTGTTTCAGCTGCTGAGACAATATTAAACTTTATTGGGATCAGAAATTACTGATCCCGATACAATAAAAATGGTACAAATAGGAAAAATAAATAAATCTACTTGCAAATGTCTAAAAAAGGTCCTGTGTGAACTGAAGTAATTTGAACTAGGGTCCTACAATAATTAGAGAGTTTTAAATGTTTGTATCGTGCCTCATTAAAATACAACTATTCTGTATTACAATCACTATGATTTTATTGTGCATTGACTAAAAGTATTGAAAATAGGAGGATTTGTGAGGGACTACGCACATAATAAAAAGGCACTCTTAGACTTCGACATCTGGGATTTCTTTGAGTCTGCAAATGGACTCAGGTTTAAAAACTGGTGTTTGAGCCACATCGCACGATCCTCCTCAAAGGCTTTCCTCTGCAAGTTAGACCAGATACGAGTCATGTCAAAAACAGTGAAACAGATATAAAAAAATCATCTTGACACACAGCTGTTCTACACATAGAGAGAAATGTCCTCCCTTCAATTCTATTTCATACCAAATTTTGTAAGAATATTTTTTTCTAAATCACCTCGTGGCTCAGTCTTATGGCTGCTTCTGTAAAATTGTTCCTCTCCCTTTCAAAGATCTTTCTCTGCTCCTCTAGCATCTTCCACTCCTCTCTGAAGCGCTTTTTCTCCTGCATCATGTAGCAGTCGCTCAGCAGGGATGCTGTCTCCTCATCACACGGAGAGCTTAGCTGCTGCTACAACCACAGAAAAAAACAAACAAACATGATCTGGATTAGCCACATTTTATTTCTTAAGTCACTGTGGACTGTGTGTAGTCAATGTTTTCAAACATTAGAAGAGGTAAAAAGTCCCTATTTGGTAAATGCTTAGGAACAGCGTAATGACTGATAACAATAAGTTACTCAATTAAGGAAGTAAACCAAATAATCCAGAGTAATAGCTCACTGTGTCTCACCAATGTACCTTTTGAAGCTGGAACTTTGAATTTCAGTGAATATAATTTCCATTATACCTGCAGGAGCTGCTGCTGTGTTTGAATAAAGTCTTTGCATTGTTGGATCTCCAGCTTTAGTCTGTCCATCTCCTCCTCATGTGTCTCTTGTGGAGCTGCATCAGAGCTTTTACTCCCACTCATCTGTGCCAAAGACGCTAAACAAAAAAACAGAAGTTCCAGTTTTACAAAAATGCATACATACATTTTTAATATACTGATTTAAACAGGAAGTCTTTTGCCACGTCAAATTAATACAATTTTTAATACAGCTCATTTCTTGGTTAGAAAGTAATCTAAATCCCCAGGAGTGCCCAGGACCTTGGCTGTCCAGTCTTTCTACATGGCTCTTGAGTCTTCTCCACTGGAGACGAATACTGCTGGTCAGCTTCTCACGGGCATGAACACAATACAACTCTACACTTTCCTTACTGGAATTAAACACTTCTTCTTCCTCTTCTGAGTCAGCCTGAAATGATAATGAAAATACATTTCAGTTCTTTACACATCTGTCAAACAAACTAAAAAACAGGCATGAGGGTGATTATCAGCTATGAAACAAAATGTGACCAATATAAGCTGCTATTTGCAGATGGTTTCTACACAAATATTACAACTAACATAAAGAGGAAAAAGGAAAAACTAATGTTAATGGCACCAGAAGAAATGTAATTTAGGCATAAGGATCAGACCAAAAATGTCATGCAAATAGCTTAGAAGATAATTCTTCATGTAAATCCAAAGTACAAGGTCTTGTATGTTGTGTGTTGCTTGATAGCTTTAAACTTGGCTTCTATTAATTGAAAAGTGGTAAAATGATAAAAGTAAGTTATTAAAATTCCAATATCCAATATCACTACAGAATCTCAGGTACTGTAACACATTCGCTAAAATTCTGCAAATTATAATCAGTCCTACATGCAGTACATTCAATCTTTATATATAGTCAAACAGAAAAAGTTCAGAATGAATTAAAAGGAAAAAACTGTTTTGCGTGTCAAAAGTGAAATTAAGTACCATATAAGATAATAAACATTCCTTTTCCTGAGTCTTTTTAAGAGGAAAAACTGACCTGTAGGCAACCATCTTCGTGTTTATCCCCTTTCAGAGTTGGTTTCCTGGAACTTAAAATGGACACCATGTCTTTTTTCATATGCTGCAACACTTTCCTCAACTCGGCATTTTCCAGCATCAGCTCCCTCTGTCGGGTGTCGTAGTCGCTCAGCAGGGTCTTATACATCTCCCCTTCATGCCTAAGAACATGGTGTGGATTTTTATTCAACAATCACAATCACACAAAAGTCTAATTTCTACAAAAAGATCTGTCACCCAGGATCTGACACTTCAGCAATACTAAAAATAAATATATGGCATCTAGAACACTGACACAGGAGATGATGTGCAACTTCTTTGTGATTCAAAAGAAGGATGACATTGAAAACTAAGAATACTTTCTCTGATTGTGCTGGTTCTTTCTCCTGTAGTCCTGTGTGTTTTCATTTACAAAATAATTGTACAAGATCCTCTTACTTTGCCTCTGTCTTTTCAGTTTTCCAAAGACTTCTCTTCCCATCAGCTCTTCCAATGCTGTTTAATACATCAATGGCTGCGAAGAAAGAACAACAAACGAATTAAGAAAAGAGGGTTTCTGTTCAGTGTACACAACTGTTTAACTTTAAGAAGTAAAAAACGAGACCAGAGCAAATGTAACCTTGTTTTTTCTCCTTTTTATCAACTAGGAGTTGATTCAGACGCTCTTTCAGTTTGTTAAATTCTCTTTCCTTTCTCTTCATCTCGTGATTATACTGACTGGCCCGGCTTGCAATCACGTTCTGAAGTTTTTGCACCTGGCAAAAGAGAAATTAAGTTGTTAACGTTTGAATTACTGTGACCTGCCTGTAGATTCATTTAAATTTGTCTGCAGCAGTTCTTTCAAATAAATTACCTCTTCTTTTTCATTTTTCAGGCAGTTTTGCAAACTTTTAACTTTCAGCTGCAGCTGTCGTTCTCTTTCGATGAGTCCTGTGTTTTCTCTTTTGGAAATTTCAAGCTGCTCCTACAACAGCAGAGAAACATGGACACAGTGACTGAACTGTTAAAATCTTAAATCACAACCTGATCCCAAGAAGAAAAAAAAATGATATTAACAAGAAGTAGTAGAAGTCCCTAAATTTTACAGAAGGTTTGCTTAAGTTATTTGAGTTCTGGACCCATATTCATCATTATTGTATGTTGTAATCCTAAAGACATTATAAGAATTTTTGTACTTGATAATAATAGTAATAATAATAATAATCGATACTTCATTAATCCCACTGGGGAAATGCTTATAGACAGGTTACCCCTTTGAGGCACCATGGGTTCGGGGTATAGTGTCTTGTCCAGGGACACTTCAACATGTAGCCAGGAATCAGAGGCAACCGGAAAGCAAACTGCCAACCCTGGGGTTCATAGACGACTGCTAACTGCCTTACCAACTGTGCCATATTAATATGGAGGAATCACTGGATAATAACGTACTGTACCTTTAGTCGGGTGCTGGTGAACTGCAGGTAATCCACATTGCTGCTTAACTTTAGCTGCTCCACTTCCATGTTTTCCAAGCTTCGAAGGCCCCGGCGATGCAGCTGAATCAGGTCATACATGCAATTTAGCACAGCCACAACATTTAGCTCTGAGCTGCCAGTCGACTCTGTCTGAACTGGTGGGAGTCCGAGAGATGACACCTCCTGTAAAACCAAGAGTAGAGTAAAAAAGATATGGTCATTACAGTCATCTAGCATTCATTTTCCCTGCAACGTTTTCAATCAGCGCTATCTGAGTGTAGATTTAAACTCAATTGGTATATAAACAGTTTTCTATGTACCTTTTTAGACAAATAAATGGCATAAAACAAGCATATTCATTAGGTTTTTGAGGATTATTTTGATGATAAATGGTCCCAATCCATAGTCAAACCAAAGAGACATACTGTACATGTCTTTGACCATTAGACATTAGCATTTACATACCAGTAACTGTGCTAATACTACATCAAAGACACACACAAAGCTACCAACCTGATTGATGTGTGATAGGCATTCTTGCACATTTTGCTCTGAGCAGAAGGTACTGAGCACGTAGGAGTTTCTGTGCAGTGGCAACGATTGGCTAAACTGCCTCAACGGGGATGTTCCACATTCAGTGTCGTTTCTGTAAATGTCCTTGACTTCAGGAGAAAAAAGTGTTGAATAATATATACAGCACATAGGCCTATGAAAATGTGTTAATGCCAAACAAGAAAATGGAAAAAATATCATAAGAAATTAGGTTGCCGTTGGTACTAAAAATACCATTCATCCCTCCTCACAAGGCTGTTTCATAGAAAGCATAAGAAAGAGATCATAATTCTACAGTAACCAGCAGATCTGCAGACCTACTAAACTTCTTTTGTACTTCAGGTAATCCGACTATGACAGCACAAAGTCAGAATAATTTTATTTTAATTTGTACATGGCTCCTCTTTCTCAACATTTAAAAATATCTTTTTGTGATGCATGTAGCATGTAGGTCTTTCTCAGGATCTGCACAGTACAACAGCTAACTGCTCAATGTGTGTCATTTGTGGTACATATGCAGTGATGTTAGAAAACTCACCCAAGGACGATTCTGGCATTGTTGCAGTACAGCCTTCAGGCTACGTGCCTGGATCTAATACTGTACATGTGGAGAATACACAAAGCTGGCCACGAGATCCACCTACGCAGTCTGCTCCTGAAATAGAAGACCAGATTAGCAGCGTCCATTCAACACAGTCTGGACTATAAGGCAATAAAATAAACATGCAGCAGCGAGAGGCGCAAACACAAGACAACCTAAATAACAGAATATGAGGACAACAGAGGTATGTTGGTCAGTTAATTCATTCATGACAGATAAACAGTGAACACTTAGTGTACTCATATTCATTCTTTGGTTCATCTGAATTCTTTTAAAATATGTATTTTAGAGTCAGATTGTAAGTTTTAAATGATTATTATATTCTTATTGCATCACACTATTGTCATTGCAAGTTGATTGTTTAACAGTTTACAAGTTGGGAGCAGCCCAACGTCTTACCTCAATGCTCTTATCATCAGCTAATCAGGCTAATCCACCACACAGACAGTGTAGTGATTTGTCTCAAAGCCACATATTAACAAACATGACAAAATATTTTTTCTTGTGTAGAAAAACTGCCAGGATTAATAAATAGGCATACTGCAGTGAATATAAATATTAATCAAAACTCATATTGTAGTTTAGGACACTGCATCTCAGGACAGCAGCCATCAGAACATCAGCAGGAACTGTTTTTAAATTTTTTTTTTTTTCTTGTGAAGAACATCATTATAAACGTTTTGTTCCACACATTTTAGTCATGTGAAGGCTAGAACTAATTATCAAGGGATCTACATGTTGGCTTCAGTGATACTTAATCACTCTGGCAAGACAGATGGCAAGCCTTCAACCACAAAGCTTAACAAGCCTGGACCCTACTTCGACTGACTACTTAACAAGTTTTAACCTCGCCAACCTTAACCTTTAATTCCTTCATTAAAGATTTCAATACATAAATAGAATTATGAAAATCAAAATGGTAGAAAAAAAAGTCTAACCCAATAGAGCTTTTTAGAAACTGAAAAGTAGTGAATATAGGGTGTAATACTGGACTCTTAGCTAGGTGTGCCTAACAAACTGGCACGGTTATATTTAACATAATGTCACAATTTCAACACAATCAATGTCAGCTGTCCTTTAGTGCACTTAATGGTGTAATTTTATGTAAAGTGCAGCTAAAGCTACTTAATCTGACCTCTGAACAACTCTCACATAATCATGTAAATTGAGTTATCTTTCAAGTCCTCTTAACAGTTAACTAAGAATACGAAACTAGCTAGTGTTTGAACTGTACTAACGTTAGCCACAAACAGAGATTGATGTCGGTAAGTTAATAATAACCTTTAAGCAGCCTGGCGTTAGGTAACTACTTCCAGGGAACCGTTCGTTCGGCACAAATTATGTTTTGTTATTAAAATAAAACAAAACAAATGAAGTTAATGTCCTTCACGCGGCCGTCACTGTACGTTACCCACCGTTACGTTACGTCTCACCTCAAAACAATCGCACACTGAAGGCGAACTACAGGATATTTCACCCAAACGGGTGCACTGGTTACGACAGCAGATATTTAAAACGTTTACGAATATTACGAATAACATTTTTTTGCACTCACTGTCATGTACGTTTCAGTTTATGATGTATTTCTTACCTGCTACTTGCTTTCCGATACCGAAGCACCTCCTCGAGCCCTGTCGGTCCAAATAACAGCACACGCCACTGCACGCAAACCAAACAGCAGGCTAATTGGTCAACTCGTTGTCTAGCAACCAAATGCGGCTTAATGTGATTGGCTGTTACTTGTAAAACGCTGTCAAGTGTTTTTGACGGTGTTAATCTATTACAATTCTGTTTGTGTAATGCAAATGTTATTGTTCAAAACCTTCTTATAAATAATACGTAGAATGACAACGCTGGTAAAATTACTAATTTCTCTTCATTAAAATCCAAGTACGCTATAAAGAAACCGGATTTTCTGTAGGCTATTTACTACCACACTACTACATATTAGTCTTTAATGCAAAAAAAAAAAAAATACACAAACTCAATGCTCAAATAAAAGCAGCTGCAGTACAAGCAAACTTTAATTTTTCTACTCAAGTAAAGTACAACCTCTAAATGTTACTTAAACTACAAGTAAAAGTACTCCTCTAAAATGTATTTTAAACAATATAGAATTTGATACTTTTGATAACATAAATTTAGGAATCTAGTCCAGATTTGTTGCTACCATGTGTATTGTACAAAATGCCAGATGCTTATATAATACTATTGTATATTGCACCATAACTTTTTTCTACTTAACTCTTGTAACTTCATACACATACCACAAGAATTAACAAAATTAAAATTTCAAAGTTACTTTAATGCAGTCTATACAGTCACTGAATATACACTGCACTCAACAGAAAGCATTACCTTTAATACAGACAAGTAGCCCACTACACATTCTTATTTTACAACTGTAATGAGAAAGTGTCTGTGTGTTAAATCTTCAAAATTCAAAGCAAACTCACAAGTGGCTTAAATCAAAGACTTTGGTTACAAATTACTTCCATTTTTGACTTGGCATAGCAGAAAAAGCACAGGAGGAACCAGTAACATTAAAAATGGCTCCACAATGGACATGGCAAAATTAAATGGAAAACCACCATCGTCTAGTTTACTAATTACATCTGAAATTATTGCTACTATAATGAACACCATAATCAAACATTTTACTAATCAACTCCTGTATTTACAGCCCAGATTTAGTCACTAACTGGTACTGGGACTCCTTCAGATTCAGATGTTCCGAGCAATGGGTCTGTGTGATCATTTCTTTTTGCTACAAGCCACCATGTTGTCATCTCTCCTTTACCCTGTTGGGTCAAGAAAAAATTAGACTCAGTGAGAGAGAAGAGAGTCATATTGCAAAGCATGTGTGCCTTTGAATTTTAAATAAAGCCATTAGGGTTTGATGGGGGGGCAGAGAGCAGCAGCTGAGGCCACCTCAGCAAGACATCACAAATGTCAGTACTGCAGCTCTGTCCCCTGGGACTAACAAGCAATCCCATCCCCCATTATTACACTTGCACCACCAAAAAGGTCTTAAGTTACATTATGAATAGAAGCCAGTAGTACTGGATATTACAATACTTCCCCTCAGAGCAAATAGGAGACACACCCAGTCTACTTTGATTTCCGTGTGATCTTTTCAAATCTCAGCCTCATAAATCCTTTCTTGTCTTTTGCAGACAAGAAATTATTCTGCACCAGCTCATATGTGATTACTGCTGCATGCATGTGGCTTTTAAAAATAGCATTATCACCCTAACAATGTTTAATTAAAGCAATATTGTGAATGTATATTTGCTCTACACTCCTCACTACAGCAACCATCATGACCAAAGCCAGGAATGTGCAGAACACAGTTCTCTGTGTCATGTTCTGTGTAGTGAAGTGTGTTTTCCACATGAGAAAACAAAAAAACTGCTGCATTACCAACGTTCCTGTCAGTAAAAACCCTCAGTATTCTTTAACACAGGTTACATTTATGTATAGTTGAGTGTGTACTAACATTACCTTCACATTAAGTGCTCCTCTGCAGATCAGAACGTAACCTTTGAGCGTGTGGAGTAAGTCAGCTGTGGCACCACTCACCTGGATCTTTAGAGCTACAGAAAACGACAAAGGAATCTATTTTCGTACATCATCATGTGCAAAATGTACTGCATGTTTTTGATAACTTTATTCTTCAGTTTTTAATGTATTCTCAAAGCAGTTTCACAGCGGATCATTCCACATATTTGATTTTGATTGCCAAATCAAATATCACTCTGCATATTTGATTTGGCAAGGATTTTACGCCAGATGCCCTTCCTGATACAACCTCCCCATTTATCTAGGCTTGCAAGTTAGCAGTTGCTGACTGCCCTACCTACTGCACATCCTGACTCTCTATTTGTATAACATAATGTTACACAAATACTTAAAAACAATACACACAAAACCAAGATGTTACAAAATTAGAGTTTTATAGTGCATAACACATTTACTGAGATCAGTAGTTGTAAAGTAAAAATAGAATTAACCATTTTCATTGTTTTATTATACAAAATGTAATCATTAGATACAGTCCATAGTTAAGTAATGTGTATTATAGTATAGTATAGTATAGTATATATAAGTCATATACTAAATGTCGTGCTGCACAGTATACTGTATATAGTGTCTGTAACTGTACAAGGCTATAAGGCATGCCTGTAATTATGGAAGACAAACTGCATAGAAATGTTTACATACAGACAAACCTACATACAGAGGTTTAGGGGTATAGAGGTTTAGGTTTTGGGTGAGCACGCTGTCCCTCCTCTTTGTGCGGTAATTCTTTGTGTTGGTGAGCGAACACAGAGACTGTCGTGTTAGGCACAAGAGGAGCAGCTACGGACCAAAATCTAATCCCGCTACTTTTGGCATTTACCATGGTGCTGTAGGTAAACATGTTCTCTCGCTGGACACCATAACTGGATAAAAAGTCATCTAACTTTTTCTAGTCATTACCTTCACTAGTTGACTCCATCCGTGATGCTGTGTTGACAGTGTCCCCAAACAGGCAGTAGCGTGGCATTTTAGAGCCAACCACACCAGCCACTACAGGTCCTGGAAGGATAAGTAGCAACAATTGTAAACTTCTGAGAATGATATTATATACAGTATATGACATTGCCTATTAATAATAATAATACACATACACATACTGCACAGCTACATAACGCAGTCAAACCAGTTATTTGGAATTTGTACAACCTGCTGATGAAAAAATAACACTGTCAAGTTTAGAGGATATAATATTGAACTGTATTGCTAAGTATGATAACCCTCTAAACATTACTGTCTTCGGCTCTGACTCCTTCAGATTACTATCTGTTTGGGATTTCAAATGTGGTTGGATAATCTGATGAACTGATACAGATGAGATAGTTACGGTACCTGAATGAATTCCAGCCCGGATCTGTAACTGTGTGTTCGGCCTGTGTGGAATCTTGAAATTCTGGCAGACATTGACCAGATCCAAGGCCATGCTGGCTATCTGTCCAGCATGATTGATGCCGTTTTCTTGAGGGACTCCAGAGACCACCATATCTGTACAATCAGTCATTATTCCATGATAAGAAACAATACATCAAGAGGGAGAAGTTCACTGATAAAACACACACATAACAGATATTTAAATTATCTTTAGAGCATAATCAGTTTCTATTGTTACCATCCATTAATTTGTACAGTTTTGTTGTTTTTTTTAATATTTTACATTTTACATTTACATAAACATTTCACATTTACATAAAGCTTTCTGTATTCTATCATTGATTGTTGTTGTATGTTCAAACCCTTTCTTTTTATACAGTAGACCTAATAGGACTTAATCACTTAATGTTAATGGTTTATCATTTTGTAAATGTTGCAATAATGTCCTTACGTACAAGCATCACCAATTGTTTCCACTTTGTAGACGTCGTAATTGTCAATAATGTCATCGAAGGTGGTATATAGCTGGTTGAGAAAGTCCACTACCTGGTGGGGAGTGCTGGCACCAGACAGCTGAGTAAATCCAACAATATCACTGGCACAGTGGAGTAATACAGCATTAGTCACTTCACGTTTATCAAAATCGAGTTTTTATAAAACTATTAAACTAAGAGGACAATTACATAAATGTTCATTTGTGTAGTAGTAAATGTTTGATGATCACACACCTGAAGTAGACAGTAGCACTGGTAAAGCTCTGAGCTTCTGCTGATCGTCCTTGACGAAGGTCATCAGCCACCGGCTTTGGTAACATACCTGCACACAAATTCAATGACATTAGAAATGACTGTGTACTCAAACCTAGAAAATGGAGCATTGGTTATGGTCATTGGAGCAATTGGTAGGACGTTCAACATCTGCACCACTAGATGGCAGAAAGAGAGTGTCTTTTTACATCAGGTATCACTCTCACACCAGATTACTGGCCAGTGTCAACTCTTTCTACAGTAATAACCTTCCCTTGTAGTGCTGTAGATTGTTCACACTGTAATGAAGGAATATGTGCACTGACCTGATCATTTTACCATTTACCACACTTTGCCATATGAATTATAAACCATGTCCTCCTTGTTGCAGATTTATCACTGTTTTCATTACTTTTCCATCATGACCCATTTGTAAAACGTGATTCATAAAATGATTCTGCTTGGAATCAATTAATCAAGCCATGCAACTGTTTCACATTACTCTCTACTATTGTTCTCACTTACTGTATAACAATCGATCTGTCTTCTGTTTCTCTTGTAGAAGGTCCTGTGTCCTCTCAGCAACTATGGTCTCCAGATGTTTGCTGTACTTCTCCATCTGTGTTTAAATAAAACCCTGTTTGTATCTGAAACCATATCTCTCAAATAGCTCTGTAAGGTTTTTCATTGTGTATGTATTAGAAACATGAAATGGGTGTACTGTAAAGTTATTTATGTGTGGGACTGTACTTATACTTATTATATATGATATATTGTACTTATGCAGATGTCACGTTATTCTGCATTATTTTACTATATTTCACTGGGTTATTACCAGGTTCATCATCATGTCCACTGGGCTGACTTTATGTGGGTTCATTTTGTCAAGCATCTTCTTCACCTGTTCAAACGTGGGCCTCATGGTGATGTTGTGAGACCAGCACTTCTTTATGAGCTGCTCAGGTATTTCAGAAGACAGAAGGACTAAGACGTTATTCTTTAAAACAATGAATGTAAAACAGTGTCAACAAAATTATATTCAAACCTCTACAGTTGTAGCATAACATATTTGCACATATTTTGTGTCAGACCTCACAGTAGTCTCCATGACTGGGACAGTCATTATCTGCCTTCCCTGCCTTGATTTCAGGCAGTGGGGGGCGCCACATGATATCCAGCCTCACTACTTCAGCTTGGTCCTGTTAGAGGGGACTGCTGGTTATATAGCAAAGATCAAAAGGAAGCCAAAGGTTGTAATCTAGAGAGAAGGCTGTCATACTCACTGAAATGAGGTCACAGCGAGTTGCAATCTCAACCAGAATCATGGAGTAGCTGAGGAGAGGAGGGAAAAGAAGAGAAGGGATATCATTTTCCATGTTTTCTTTCCAGTGTTGTTAGTAAGATTCAACAGAAACATTGGTCATATGTACACAGATGCGTGTAAGTCCAGCAGATCTATTACAATCTGAAATTAAGTGCCTAAGTAAATATATAATTTACTGCTTATTCAGTAGCACTCAAACACACCTGTAGATGTCTGCTGCTGGTGTTATATCGGAGCTGCCACCCAGCAGGACCTCTGGAGCACAGTAAATGTGTTTAACATCACCACAATTTAAGTCATTACTGCAGGCCTCAAAGTCCTCTTTTCTGTAGGCTGTGAGCCCATAATCTGGAGCCAAACACAAAAAAATGTAGAGTACAGTGATGCGGGATATTGTTTTTCACTTTGCCCTCATAGTAATATTGGTGCTGGGAGTGGTGGTGGTTTTTAACAATGACAGAAATGCTTTGATTGAACATGGCAAACATTTTTTAAGTCAGTGCCCAGTGTTTTTTATTGTTACCTGAGATTTTGCACACCCAGCGGTCATCAACAACGCAGTTTCTGGAATGAAGTCTCCCATGACACATCTTGTGCTGGTGAAGATAAGACATCCCGCGGGCAATGTCACTGGCAAATGAAAGTCTGTATGGGAGAGAGGCTCTATGTGTTACTGAATGTGTGTTACACACATTTGTTTGCAATTAAAGGTAAGTAAGTCATGGCATGTAGTCAGTACATACATTCATACAGTATACATTCATACAGTATGCAAACATTCCTGCATATATATATACTTTATATATGCTGTATGTGCAAATCCATAACACTGAAATACTATATTCAATACTGATTGAGTGCATTGCATTATAGTCATATTCCTTTCCATTTTCTTGGTGCTTTGGTAACTGAAACGCTAACATTTCCTCTCAAACTTTCAGTCAGTAAAATACATATAGCATTTTCATGAAAATTATAAGCTCGAAGACATGAGTGCTAAATGCAGAAAAAGCAAAACGGACAAATTATTACCAACAATGCTATCAACAGCAAGTCTTTTGGTGCTATTGCTACCACCTAAAGTACAAAAACAGTAGCCACTTTTCCACTAAAGGAGGTAATTGCCTTAGCAATCATAGCTGCAATTGCCATTGTAATACATATGCAGTTAGTGGGCGTCTGAAGTGGAGGGAGTTGGGAAGGCCGGGGCCTAATTTGTTTAATCTTGCCAAGATTTTGTCGCTGCAATAGAAACATTCAGTAAATCACAATGCACTGGAGAGATTAGTAGCCCGGGGCGGTTCCTGGACTTTATAATAACTTTGAAGTTAAGGAACTTTCTGATGCAGATGCACCTAATACTGACAACAAGAAAAACTAGTAAATGATCAACATGTAGATCAGGTTATCTGACCTGAAACCCCAGTTGATGGGGATGTCATCATTCAGAAGGACATCGGACAGGCTTCCTTTGGGGCAGTGCTCACTGATGATGCTTACATAAGGCACCTCAATGGAACCTCCAATAAATTTGCATAGGTTAGGGTGGTCCAGTTGCCTAATATTTATGAAGAGTTATTCATCAGTTTAAATTGAAATAACAGGAATCTTTATTTCATTTGGATGATGAACATTTAAAATGTCAGTAAAATATACCCAATTACCTCTATTTTTTACTTCTGTGTGACCTCACCTGACTTCTTTCACTTCCTTCCTGATGGTTTTAGAGAGGGTGAAATGTTTCTTCTGGATGTGCTTGACTGCTACTGTCCTCCCATCACTGCAATACAGAATGTAGTGGTGTCATATTAGCAGGTGAACCATAAGTTAGGCAAACAGTTTCAAGTTATCTACTGACTCAGTCTTTGTTTATATTTATAAATAATGTTAATGAAGTGGGAGTATACCACTTGTTACTGATTTATAAACATGGTAACATGTCAAAAATGACATCTTTTAACTAAATGCTGCTGTTTCATTCACATTCATTTGAACATTAGAACATTTCATACTAGATGCCTGGCTGGATTGAGCCTTGTTTGGATGAGGCATTGATTACAGTACACAAAGTCACATCAGTAGTTCGACTGACGCTGGAATTACTCTTGAAGTGCTGCAAGCTGGAGGTGCCGCTGGCCACGCAGCACATTCCACCTGCAGAGACCACAGTCAGATACTCATTTAAGACACAGAGATAATAGCTTGGCGAATCCTTACTTCTGAGATATGCAAATATATTAATTTTTTTTATATAAATATTTATTTGAGAGTATATGATAACATAAAATATATTAAATCAGATTTATTTTGACTCACTTTTAATATAATTTTACATGCTTTCACACTGAAGCAGCAGACAAACATAACAGCTTTCACTTACTCTACACTCTTGTAATGTATCATCTAAGAACTTCTACATTTTACCGAATATTATGTTCTTGTAGTTGATGATCCAGCTTTCATCCCAAAACATCTTCTGTTTCTGGTACTGGAGCCACTGCACGAAGGAAATTTAAACAAACACTAGCTCATGACACATCTCCTGTGTTTGTGTTTATGTGTGTGTGTTTGTGAGTGTGTATTGCACAGACTGACCACTGTGGTTAGGATGAAGCCACTGCTGAAGAGAGTAACAAGAAGCCCTATGGCCACTTTGATACTGATGGACATGGGGCAGACGCCGCAGTCTGCAGGACAGTTCAGACAGGTTTCCTCCAGCTCACAGGTGTCATCCCCACACACTAAAACAATCACACATTATACATTTTAGATTTTCATGCACTGAATTCAGAAGGGGAAAGGGCACTCTGATTATTTATTTAAGCAAAATAAGTAATATCACACAGTAAAATACTCTGTCTTATATTCAAAACTGTAGATGTTGTTTTTGGCTGCGATGTCAAACACAAATGTTTCCGTGCGTGCTCAGGAAGTAAACAAGATTGTGCTTTAAGTCACTTTGTGTTGTTGATGAAACAGCTTATTTATATATTGCTGTACCTCATAAACATTTACTTTGTAAAAATCTGGTTTTGCATGACGGTCACTGAGCAGCAGAGACAGATTTCAGCACAACAAATGGAAACTTAGTGTTAGCACACCGACCTTGGGCACTGACAACAAGTACTTTGGATTCCAGCGCTGCGTGCATCTGTCCAATTTTGATATGAGCAATGACTGAGGTGACTCCAACATGGATGAGCACCACCTAAATGAGAAAACACTTTGACAGAAGCTAAAATTTGCTTGTACTGTGAAAGAGATAGAAATCTAAACAAAAGTGATCAGAGCTGTGAAACAAGCCTACACAATTATTTTAAACTGTTCATTGCTAAATAAAATACAAAATAAATAAATAATTCAGCATATATAGAAAACAATCCCTCATATAAGCTAAATGCTAATTGACTTGATGAATTTAAATAATCTGAGTTGTGCAATATATCAACAATTTTCTGAGAGTTTTCAGTCAGTTTAACCAGACACAGTAATAAACCTATAGAACACATGAATCCATTTTTTGTTTTTTACTGTAGTTTCAAAAATAAAACCATTTGATAAGCCACAACCCAAAGTAGGGCCTTCTTGTAATTTTGTACTAACACACATGTAATTACAAGCTGCTGCCATGTTGTGTCATGAGATATCATCAGACTTCACAAAGGATGTTTCACTTTGATCACATTCATGTTTTTTATGTTTGCCTGGGTTCAAGATGAATCTCTTTCAGACAACGGAGTTAATGTTGAAGATGAACAGACTCTAAACATACAGCATTGGACCATGCTGTCAGTGAAGTATAGCAGTTGATAAATAGTGCTGATCGAACAGGAACGATTTCTTTCTAAGAACACGTAAAATGAAATGTTCCCATGATATGGTTCTGCAGAAATACTACAGTTGTTCAAACCTCAACATATGTTAAAAATTACACGGTTCTTTTGAGGAGTTTTGTTTGAGTTCCCTCACGTTTGAAGTCCAGTATTTCTGGGTCATCTTGCCTGCTTTGGATAAAGTGTGAGTCACTATTTTACCATCATCAGGAATCCACGGGCCGCAGATTCCACTTTGTTTCTGTAAAAAGACAAAACAACAGTTTGAAGAGATTTTAGTCCAGAATGCGCCTTTAACACATTCCTATGTTAGTAGGTGCTACATAAAATGTGAGTATCAACATATAAATCTTCTATAAGTTATGTACTCATGGGGATGATTTTAATTTCATTGAATTAATAAACATTTATACAATACTTGCTGGTAAAACTTGGGTTTTATAATTACTCCTTAACTACATTCTATAGTATAGTTTTGATCATCTTAATTTATTTAATAAGTTCACAAACAAAAATGGACGTGGCACTCTTCACCTCTGCACCAAAGGTGCTGCTTTAAACAAGATTTCAAAGAATTTTGAAGAAGCATAAAAGATGCTGAGATATTTGTGTTAAAAGTCAGAAGTCTAGAAAAAGCACAATTCACATGAGAATTAAGTAATTTTGTTATATAATACTAAAGGTACCTTAACATCAAACAAGACTGCAAAGTTTTCAAACACAGCAACTATCTTAAATTTCAGAGAGTGGAGTTTTGAAAGCTACAAAACATCTATAACAGGGTGCAGCCATTAAAAACATAATGCCCTGTATTTTAATATTGAAATTAAAAATTATATGGGTCCAAATCAAAAACAGGATGGGCAATGGTATTAAGTTAGACGGTTATATATTGTGTTTTGTCACTTCTGGAAAAAAGTATGAGGAAATTCCAGGAACAAGAGTTTACCATGTGAAATGCTTAAATGAAAAGCATACAATATTATCAGATTATCCTAACTGATTGATAGACATCAAATAATATTGAGACATAATATTGTCCTAAGAAATACACTGGCTCCATTTCCCAGATAACAACAGCTCGGGAATAACAGCAAACCAGATCATAATCGCTTTCTTCCGTGAATATTATATCAGGAGGGAAAGATGTTGACGGAGTAGACTGAGACCAGTGCTGTGTGATAGTCTGATGGGTACCAACCATGAGGCCCAGTGGACAGGAGTGGATGTTGGCATGATACACACAGCAGTTCATTTCATTGGCGTTGTTCCAGTTTTCTGGGCACTCGTGTTCATGACAGAACCTCTTTGCTTCTGGTGCATCACTACAAACAAAGATGGGTGGTTCAACAAATTAACTTAATTACACAACATCCCATTATGCTATTTACAATGTGAATGCAAACAAAAACCTGATGAGCAGACTGTTTTCTTAGAACTTAACATGAAAATGACATCAAGTTCATTTTACAGTACATCTTCAATAATAAATACGTTTTTTTTGTCATTGGGTGTATTTTATTATTATCTTGTCCTTTTGTAGTTCTCTCTTTTTTTGTATGTATTGTGTGTGTGTGTGTGTACGTGTACAAAGTTTAGTTCAATACCACTGTTGTGAGGATTGGCATCACATAAATGTTTGAGAGATAAAACTTAGTATTAGGGTCATAGTTGGAATTAGGTTTCATTTGGATGGTTAAAGTTCAGGCAAGGAATGCATTACATCAGTGAATGTCCTCACAAGCACAGAAAAACAAGCATGTGTGCATATGTGTGGTTGTTCTGGGTAAGGCAGACCTTGAGGATCCTCGGAATTTATGTCACACACTCACCTGAACTGGAAAATCTTGTTCTTCACAGCGTACTCATAGAAGAAATCTGTGGCTGTCACCGTATACGAGACATTGAACTCTTCTCCAATAGTTATTTTCTGTGGAGGACGCTGCACCCAGGCCATTTCCAGACCTGTCAGCACACACATTCAAGAAGAATACATATGCATGCAACAATGCAAATACAGCAACCGTGTGCTGTATTTGCAGATCTATTGTATGCTTTCATACGCAGCCAATTTGTTGTACTCCACCTCCCAAGTCACTGTAATTAGTTCTGGACACATACTTGAAATGCTGTCTCCTTCCTTTTCAGCTTAAGTTTACAGTATATTCTCACTTATAAAACTCACACAGAGAGGACAAGCAAAAAGGACATACCCCCACAGCTAATCATGTTGTAGTCATTTGGATTGTTGATCGGCCAGCAGTCGTATTCTGTATTGTCCAAATCATGCCAGCAATTAACACCCTGCAGGTAAGACAGGATGGTTTTATGCACAGGCCTTCTTTTTAATATGAGCAACGTTTGAAAACTCGAATGTGTGTCTATATATTAATTAAATAGAGCCTTGTTGGTTTTGAGCCCAGATGAAAACAGTGAAATCAAAAAGCATCAACATCAACGACACAAGCAAAAGCATCATGATGGATAAACGTAACTCAGAATCTCTGTATTATCTTTTAATAAAGAAGGAAATACAGACTGATAACAGAGTTTTATATAATTTTAGCCCGACAAGAACTAGGAAAATAAACAACAGAACACTAAAACAAGTCCAGGAACCACATCTCTCAGCAGCAAGCGTTTCTGACAACGTTTCTAACGAAATCAAGGGGAGATTTATCTTAAATAAACCTTAAAAGTGTTACATTTATTATAATTAAATGTGCCGTGTTGTAGTATTAATAAATACTGTATAGAGTATTCAAGAACTTACCAGAAGGATACACAGGAAGAGGGACACTGCGATCTGAAAAGCCATGAGGAGGTTTTCTGCTGTGGCTGGAGTGAGTGATCAGATCTGTGAGTACGTATGGTGTCACCTTTTAACAAAGCTACTGCTTCTATCCAGAAGTGTGTTCCTAAAAAAAAACCCTTTCTGGTCCTTAATTGTCCAATCAGTAGAAGAGGCTCTCCAATCACAGTTTGATCATGTCTTTGTTTACAATGTGCTTCAGCTCACCTTCACTTTGCTGCACCTGACTTGACCACTGAGCTCAGCTTGTACCCTCTATGATCTGATTAAAACTGTACAATCTTACAAGTCATTCTGATAAACAGCATTGTAGGTCCATCATTTTAATATCCCCTCACATTCCAAGCATTAAGTTATAATGGACGGTGGCTTTTACAGTCTTCCTCAAGAATATGTCAAAAAGAAGCATTGGTCATTGAGGTTGAGGTTGAACACACCTTTATTCCAATTGCTCAAGGACTTTGCTTATAAGGAAGCTGCTTTCTATAAAATGCTTGTTATATTTCATAAAGCCACTTTTCACAGCTGATTTTACTGTGATAGAGATACTGAACTGTCATTACATGGTGTAATTATTTAACTTTGGTCACATGATAGCATGTGGTCATTAGGTTATTAAATTGTTCCTAATACAAACAGCCATAAAAACTGGCTCAATAATAAAAGGTCTGAAAAAAAACTTACATTTAGGAACTCTCTCATCAAATAATAAGCAAACAAAATTTGTAAATCTGACCTGGTTTTTGATGCTGGATTTCAGTGTGTGTTTTTAATCAGTACCACTTAAGTACTAAAGATTTCAGTATGAGTAACAGCAGCAGTTACTCATTAAGTTGTAAATGTCAAATATCCAGTAAATAGAAAAGCTACTGGACATGTGGCAGGCACCTTTCATGGTAGTTCACCATGTACTGTATGTATCTGTGGGAGTGGGCGAATGAGAGGTCAATTAAAGGTACAATAGAAATTCAGTTAATTTAAGATTTACATATGTAAGAATTGTCATATATAGTGATTTGTATGGTGTATTGTTGCACAAAATCTTAGACTGTGGCCTTTACCATATGTCGTCAACCTGTATCAGCACGTGCAGTCAAACTTTACACCCTCACTTATCAGATAAATTATTATGTGTATCAGTGTGTTCAAGTGTGACTGTATAGTCAGAGACTGTCTACAGTCATGTCTACTACAGCCTCAGGAAGTGTCAGTTACATAAGCCAACTACACCACTTAATGTTTCCTCTCTTTTATGGCAGAAGATATTTTTATAACATCATATGCCGATTAACCTTTTCCTTCTCTGCCTACATCTGTTTGCTCTAAGATCAAGAACCAACGAAAAGACAGCATTTATGAACATCTGTGAAATTTAATTGGCTTTTCAAGAATGCATAATTACAGCACAGCTGTAGCCGTAGAAAAAGGCCTGCCTCGCCACACAGTTTAAAGTTCATGTTTTTGGGAATGCTAAACCCAGAAAGGCAGACAGCAGTCACGACAGGTCTACATCAGGATCTGCTACATGCAACACTTGCTACTACACAGCAATGCTGATAATGGAAAACGCCTGACTTTAATCTAGTCAAACCTGAATCTGAAACATAGATTGACTATAGTTTGAGGAGTAGTTTTCTATGAGCAATATGTACAGTATTAACCTTTGAATACCAGTTTTGTTTAGGAGATTAAATCCTGAGTTGTGGGAAAGAAAAAAGTATTTTAAAATATAATTAGGAATGTTGTTAGAGCAGGTTATCTGGAATATGAAGGAGAAATAAACGCAGCTGTGGGTTTGTGGTTGTAAAGAGTGAAATGTTATGAACAATAATCATGCATTTTAAGCATGTCCACTTTAGTAAATTAGAGGGAAGTTTTTAACAGGAGTCAAATACTTTCCAGGACAAACAGAGGAAATATGTGTACAGTATGTAGTGGGATTAACAGCACTTTTAAAGACACAACGGTTTCATATGAGTCCATCTGGATGCACATTATATACTGTTTATAACCTACATGCATGTTCATGTTTATATTCAATGTAATATTCCTTTCGACTAGAACATTTCACAATTTTTGAGACATTTTTACTGCTGCAAGTGCTTTGCAGCCTAATTTAGGGGGGCATTTTGTTCCTGCCACTTAAACTAAAGGTCAATCATTAATTGGCCTAAACAGAGAAAATCATCCTGAAGTAGCAGCTCTCAAGCACCAGCAATCTCACTCAGTGGTGCTTCATTAGTTACTGACTGCAGTACAAGTCATGTATTAGACGTGTTATCTAATCCTTTCAGTGCTACTGTTGTTAGTACATTAACGTCTGCATTGCAGTGTTACCAAAAGTTCTTAGGCCTTTCATCATGACAGTTAGGGATACTTATTTTCATTAGTATGTTTGTATCAGTCAAACAGGACATGCAAGCAAACTCATGATTTTGTTCAGCTAAATTTGGTGCCAAGTGGGTGGTGTGTGCTACAGCCACACCAGCAGCTATATGAGCTAACAACAGCATGCTGACAAACACAATTTAGTTAATTAGCACTAAACACATAGTACCAGTAAATCCAGGAGAATTAATTGTATGAGGACCATGAATGTTTGTTCAAAACTACGTGACAATCCATGCAGTAGATATTGATATATGAATGGTCCAGACTAGTGAGTGTTAGAAATTCATAAACATTTCAGATCAAGCCACATTCACTATATTGCTATTATTTTTTCATTACTTAACCTATTATGGAAACTTTGAAGGAATCACATCCATCCTGATGTTCAAAAGTAACTTAATAGTCGCAAAAGGTCACTGCTGTGTCTCTATTCTGTCTGCTAAATGTTTGTGAATATTCTCAGTCATCCAGGTCATGCTTATCCCAAAAAAGGTTATTCAGTGGCAACTGGACTTTAGTTCCTTGAAGACGTTCCGCCCTCTGTTCCAGAGGGCTTTCTCAATTCTGACTGACTAGTAGGAGCAGCAGGTTTATAAACCCTGTGGAGTCCTCAAGTTGTTACTACACCTGTGGGTTGTTGTTCCCTCTGGCTTTCATGTACTGTATGTGACCACCTGATTCAGGGTGTGAACGACTATGAAACCGCCTGGGTACAGTTGAAAGAACTGCATTGTAAGTGGGTGATAAATTATGCCTAAGGCCACGTCCTCTGTTTAATGAGGGTCGTTCAATCTTGCAGTTCCAAATCTGGGATGGAGGGCGAAACTTATTCAAGGCACTAAAACAAATCCAGTTACCACTGAATAACCTTTTTTGGAATATTGTGTCTGCCGTTTCTGTTTTATGTCTTGTCATATTATTTGGAGAAGAAAAACACATTGTACCAGTGGTAATGCTTGGTGATTTACAAAAAAGTTACTTAACAAAGTCAGTTAACTTTAACACACTGCACAGGAACGACCATGAATAACCTCAGCTCAATAAAAAAGCACACTGGAGCTGTGAACCTTTCCACACACAACTATGTGGCATTCCTGTACTCCAAAGAAAAAATGCTTTACTAATGTTGTGTCCTTTTCCGCAGGAGTGGCATAAATACTGTACAGCAAGTTAGAACTATTTAAGTTATTTGAACCCTGTCAATGATTCAGTGATTTTGCGCTGGAGTCATCAGAGTGGAGAGGGGTGGTGTTAAGTGTGTGGGCAATTACAGTCTATCAGTCTGTTTAGTCATATCTTCTTCAGCTCCCTCAGGTACACAGTGGATGCTAAACATCAAGCAGGTATCCAGTGTGTTGCAATATCATTTTACAAGCAGCTCTTTCGTCAGAGCAACAGCAGCCATTCAGTGAGTTGAGGCAGACGTGTAAAATGCACGAAGAACAAGTTTTCCTGTGTGTTCTATGTGGGAGTATATGTTTGTTTGGGTGGATGACTTTTCTCTCCTCCCCAGAGGCAAAACTGCTTTACAAAAGAAAGTTGGTTGATTTAGCAACTTAAGTTAAAATTGCAAATAATGGGCAAAACAATTAGGTCATGCTGAGCATGCTACCTGTCATACAGTTGAAATTACTTATTACAGGATGTAAAAGCAGATGCATAAAGTACAGTAGTTTACAGTATTTTTGCTGTCTGTGTATAAAAAAGAAAGACTTTGCTTTACTTAAACAAATGTGTTTTATAGTACCTGCTAAGTTACATTTCTTGACTAGTTCATTGATCAAAGTTTTATTTCCTCAAACGCTACAGAGAAAGTAAACCTACTCAATAATCTAATAAAATGTACATATTACACAATAGTAAAGTAGTAAAGTCTTTGAGGTTAATGTAAAAATGTACTGCTATGTACTTCATACTGGACTCTATCTACAGCCACATGAGAGTCATCCAAGTTTAAATATTCCACAGCGGTGTGATGAAGGAGGCAAAAAAGCATCAAGCTTCTCCCATTACATTTAAATGGGCATCATGTGTCCAGAAACTATAAAATCCTAAAAAAGCACATTTTTCCATCCATTTAGGGAGTTATTAGGACATGAAGGTCTCTTATCTCCAGATATATACTGGAGCAGTTGCCCTGCAGTCTCTCTTTAAGAAAGTACTTTAATTAACTGTGTATTTTCTCTGTCAACTCCAATCTGTGTCCAGTCAAAACTGGACAGAAGTTCTGCAAAATTCTTAACAATAGTCATTTTCAGGCCTTAAGTATGCTCTGATCATCAGTCTTTATCTCCTCTGACGGAGGCTGACTGTTGCTCGTATCCTGAGCAGAGCACAGTGGTCTGGCGTTGGCTTTTGTCGACCGCTGCCGCCGAGTGCCGTTGCCAACGCAACGAATGAGGTTCTTGATAGTTGCCCACATTTCCTCGTCCTTATAGGAGTAGATGCAGGGGTTCATGACGGAGTTAAGAACAGCCAGGAGCAGCAGCCAGCGTTTTGATTTTAAGACATTACAGCTCTTACAGTCAAGGCCATCCAGCAGCAGAACAACCAGGCCGGGGGTCCAGCAGAACACAAAGGCACCTACGTAAAAGACAGAAAATATATTACACATTTTTGTAACACTTTTTGCCAACATGTATCACTTTTACATAAAGACACCAAGTTAAAAGATAAACAGTACCTGCTACAGTATGTTGAAGGAAGTTAGTTAAACTTGCAAGCCTGAATGCATTCCTTCATTATACAATATAAATTTGACTTGTTATTGGACAATTTTTTACTACTACTAATTGCAGATCACTTTATACTGCGGAAAAGCAGAAAATCACATTTGAAAGGTTCATCCTAAGGCTTTTTCATGTTTTTACCTTAACTTCCATTGACAGAAAATTATTACTTGTTTCAACCTTAATTTTAACACAGTAACTCTGAGCTGGTGTGAGAAACAGTACAGATGAGTAATAACAATGCTAAAAGCTGCTATAAACACAGAATGTCTATGATTATTATTGCTACAAACATGCAGACACATGTTGAGAAATACAGTGCCATCATTGTGTCGAAAAGGTAAAGTTGTGTGTTTGGTAAATATTAAAGCAGCTCACAAAGACACTGAAGCAGCCAATTAGCCAACTTTCAAACATGTCTGGCCACAAACCAGAGCAACGAAGACATTTCTGGAACTGAAAGAAAGCAGCAAGTAGCAACTTGTCTGCACTACCAGCAGCTTGTGGCTTCAATCTGCAGAACAAAAACAAGTACAGCTCTCTCTTTCTCGCACATACACAAGCACAGATACATGTAGACACAGACAAGCTTCACATAAACTGGAATCCTGAACTTCTCCAGACATTACCCAGTTGAGGAGTGAGAGGGTCCCATAGTGTAAATATCTGTTTTTCTGTTTTTTATTGCAACATTTTTTTTGGTATTCAATTCACAATTATGCTCTTTAATATGCCTGGTGTAGTTTGACAACTCATTTCAAAAGTAAGCCCCAACACTCTTGGAAGTGCTACAAATAAATGGCTGCAGGCTGTTAAACAACAAGAATGAATTGTGTGTTTACCAAACTACTGCCACGCAGCGTGAAGCACAAATGTAAGCAAAAGAACCCAAGAGAAAGTCATTTCTTATAATACAAATGGATTTACATATTTTGCAGCTTTCCTTTAGCTCAGGTTGTGTTTAGTGACAATGTCAACTCTTGTGCACTCATTCATTTTACAGCAAGGCATGTGTGGGTTTCATGCACCACTGAACTGGTTTGTCCTGTTGTCATTTCCGCCAAGCAGATTGTTTCTCACCTGAAACAAGAGCTAGGAGCTTTTTCTCCCAGACTACTACACCTTGGACCTGTCTACATGCCTCAGAGCTCCTTTCTTTCCCTTTGCTCGCAGAAATTGATGTCCTATTCATCACACCACCTATTACAATACCACTTCTTTTATTTTTATTTTTCTCCTTACAGCCTACAGATTTGTGGAAAATCTGTAGGCTGTAGGCCCTTTACAGGGGAGGTAAGACTTTAAAGATGACACTTCCACAAGCTAAGGAGAACTGCATCTGAAAGCAATTGACAAAGTACATGTTCTACGTTTTTGGGTGGGGAGGAGGAGATATTCAATGAAGGCCAGTGTTGTGTGGTGTGGTGTGTATGGTGCGCCACACAGGCTGAGAAACAGTGTTCTTACAGGGAGAGATAATAACACAGGACAGAATAAAGTGTGTGCAGAGGCGGACAGTTCCTACACTACATACTGTAGACGAGTGAGCCAGACAAGCAGAGTCCAAGGAGACAAAGAACCAAAGATTATCTTGCAGTACAACTCACTACAACAATGCCATGCATGTTTTTATCTTCATTAACTGTATGAAAGGAGTATGAAAACAAAAATGGAGCACATTCAATACTCAGATGTATACTGATTATATTACCTGACCAGAAATACCTACGCAGGATTCCTGAGTTTGATGGTTACTATGTAGTACGTATGTCGTACTTGCGTGATAATATGAACTTTTTTTGGTTATGATTTTTGGTCCATTTGGGTACTCCAGTCTCTCTCTTATTGTTTCTTTCTTAAAGGAAAGCCCTGGGAGGGGAATGACTTGGGTACTGTGCCTTTATGACAAGGTATCCTGTTGCAACATCTAAACAAGAAGAGACAGATCACGATAGCTGACTGCCTCAACAAGGACAAAATGTACGGAAAAAAAAGAGTGATTCAGTGTTTCTGTGCTGTATTATTTTGTATAATAGAAAAAAAAGGAGAACAGACAACAGATTGGCAACAACTTAAGATGTGGGAGGAAGAACTTAATAACACAAAGATGCCCAACAATCTCTGGTTCCTCTCAAAAGTGAGAAATTGCTTCTCATTCCTGTTTCACATCCTGTAAATTGAATAGAATCAAGTTTTATAGGGTTTTACTTTGGACAAAGCAGGCAATTCAAAGATGCCGCTTAAAGCTCTAATAACTTTTAGCAGGCATTTTTTTTCTATATTTTACATTGTTTAGACTCAGTGGTTTATCTACTCTCTGTAAACTTCAACTACAGAAATGATCACGAAACAAAATACAAAAAAACCTAATCAAATTTCTTCACATTTAACACTCCCTAAGACCACAGACAATCAACCAGTTTACTGAAAGCACATGTGTTTGTATTATGCTCAAGGTTTTCCTTCATATCAGCAAAACAGATTACAGTCCAATGTCTTCAGCGGTGACTCAATAAATTGCCTGGACTTTGTGACCAATTTAAACCCTGACGAATGAAACGCAACTATACAATATCCCACAACTGTTAACAACATAGTAATGCTGGAAATTTCCTGATTCACAGCTGTGTCATCAGTGCTGCTGCATACATAACATTTTTTATGAGTGGCACCTACCAAGCACAACCATGACTGTCTTGATGAGCTTAATAGGCGTTCTCTTGCGGTTGATGGAGCCGCTGGTGTGTGCCTTAAGCACTGAAGTCTTCTTTTTGACATAGGTGTAGATCCTAATGTAGATGGCCACCATGACCAGGAACAACACCAGGTTAGATCCAGACCAGAAGGCAAGGTAGCTCCTTGTGAAGATGGGAGCCAGCTGGGAGCAAGCGCTCAGGTTGCAGATGCAGTTCCAGCCCAGACTGGGCACGGCCCCCATGAATATGGAGATTCCCCACACCAGTACGATCAAGAGGGTTACCCTCCTCTTAGTCAGGTTGCTGTGAACTTTCCAGTTCATGACAGAGATGTAGCGCTCCAGAGCTATTACCAGCAGGTTAGCCAGTGAGGCTGAGAGACTGATATCCAGCATACCTTGTCGGAAGAAGTATCCATTAACGGTCAGTTTACGTGACACCTCTCCTGTGTTAAACATGAGGTACACATAGGCTATGCCTGCAAGGAAGTCCGAGGCAGCAAGGTTGCCAAGAAGATAGTAGAAAGGGTAGTGAAACCTCTTGTTGGTGATTACCGCAGCTATGACCATGGAGTTGGAGAGCAGAATGAAGCAACAGAACAGAGAACCCACCACTTGGACAAGGATGAGCTGAGCTTTGTCCCATCTATCTTCTATGCCGGTGTTGTTGTAGAAGAAGCCCATGCTCTCATTGTAATGACACGTGTAGTTCTCCTGGGCCATTTTAGAGGTGAGTCTGTGAAATGACAATGAGAATGTGAAAATGCCCACAGACATTTACTATATCCCCAAGTTTTATTGCCACATTAATTTACTATAATAAAAAAGAAATAACAAAAGGCAAAGAGAAGAAGAAAATCTTCCTGAAATTAATTTAGTCTTGTCCACTATTCAACTGGTTATCTGCTATATCTTTATGCAATAAAGACTATAATTAAAAAAAAACAAAACAACTAAAGACTCAATAACTGCAAGTGCATGTAGCTACTAAAAACATTTTTAGCTAAAAAAAAAAAAAAACACAGTGAGGCCTATTACTAAAGCCGAACAAGATAGTGAAATAAAGTAAGAATTAAAACTATAAGCTCAGTGATGTAAAACCAGAAACGTCCACAGACTTACATCTCTAACCTAAGTTTTCTATCCTGAACAAACGAAAACTCGCAAAACAAGATTTTAACGCAATGCAGTTCAGATAGGTCCCATTTTTCTCCAAAACTTGAGAATCTTCTTTTACTATGCAAATAACTTCGATCCAACCTGTCTGACTTGGCTTTTCAACAACCGCAAAGAGGGAAGAAAAAAATCCCACAAGTTGATAATAAGATCTTGCACAATACAGAAACCATTAATAAAAACAAATACACTGGAATCGACGTGAAAATGTAATAGCAAAACTGAAAGAAAAGAGCTCAGAAGTTCGAAGACAAAACCTACCAGGTGTTTACACCTGTCGTAATGTCCGCGGTGCGTCAGTAGACTGAAAGTTGCGAAATATTCCGTGTGGAGTTAATGAACGTGCCGCTGCAAACTGCGGCCGAGTTTCCCTGCAGCATTGCTGCTCCGCGGCTGTGAGTGGATGGAGGTAACAGCAGCAGGAGGGAGGACGAAGTGAAGAAGGAAAAGTTGAGCGCCTTCAGTTTCAGGATCCAGCTCGGTGACGTAGAGGGTGTGTGCCAACCGGTCCCAGCCTCATTTAAGTCTGAGTTCCTCCGACCGCGCGGGGCGGGGCCACCCGAGCTCTCACGGTCCCGTCACAAATCTGTACCTTTGTCTGACAGGTACCACTGAGAAAAGGTTAATACGCTATAATTAATTCCCATTTTAATGCTATAATAATATTCGTTATGAGCTATTCATAAGAACATCTTTTGGGTTGCCAGATTGTGGAAAATCCTCCCCTAGCGCCACACTTTGCTCGTCTTTCTAATCTTTTGATTCACCTGATGAACTCCTCCAATGGATTCTTTGACCCACCCACAGGAAAAGGGCTGGTATGAACAGAAGGGACATGACCAAAAGCAAAAATTAACCCAAATGTACATCTCTGCAGCACTAAATAAAAGTAATGCTGTGTCCTCTGTCTCTGTTATAATCTGTTAATCTGCTTTTCCAGAGGGGAGGCAGTGAAGACTTAACAGTAGAAAAGTTTTTTGGTTTTTTTTGTTTTACGCAAAATCATGTGAGTAGCTTCTGAATAATTCAGAATAGAGGATGACATAGTAGATGATGACTTACTAGAGCACAGACTGGGAGACACTATTAATGAATTAGATTCTCAGAAAGAAATAGCACCCAAAGGATTATTGTGGTGAGGTGGGAAACTTTTCTTTAGGTTTGTTTTTTAATCATTCCCCTCTAAATGAATAAACTAATTTATTGATTTTCATTTTGTATTTATAGCAATCCTAACTATTTAGTTCACATGGTGAAACATAGTCCATTTATTACAATCCTGTGCTCAATGTCCGAGTTTGCATGACCATTTCCATTTAACACTACTCCTATATTAAAAACTTACTTGGTATATTTTAAGAACTATAACACACTGCTAAAAATTAAACCAGTGCAAACACAAAAGCATGTTTCACTACTTTACGAGAACAGTGTAAAGACTTTTGTAATAAACGCTGCATACCTTTGATGTATGGAACAAGTAGCTGGTAAGCTTTTCTGACAAATCTGGGGCCCGGGTGTGGCCATGCTGACACAAATTTATGGGCTGCACGTGCATCTCCGTAGATAGTCTGTCACAACATTCATAGACTGGGGTGGTGATGTTTTCGGATACTGGGGCAATTTCCTGCATAATGACTAATTTTACTTTTGATTATTTTAGTACACATTGCTGATAAAAACTGGTTTACGGTTTAAGACTTTTACAGGCAACGGAGCGTCTTATGTTGTTGTATTAGTAGTTACACTCATGTAAAGGATGTGTACTTGTTTTAACAGTGAAAAAAAAGTTACTGATCATTGATCCAAAAATAATGTGAATTCACAAAATCTGCAGTTCCTGCCATCTTCACTATAATGTCATGCTTATTCCCATTTTCCACAAATCTGTGTTTTGTTTGAAACAACACACAAGCACATTGACATCTGCTATTAGCTCACGTTGTTGAAAAGTAAAACTGATGTTTGTTGACCCAAACTAAACACACAGATTTGTTTAAAGGAAATCCTTAGAGTAAATATCCTGCTCTTGTTTGTGAAAAGGACTTAATTTGTTTTCATCTCCATTTTGACTTAAAGTCATATTTGTAATATCAGGGCAGTAACTCCACATAGAAAGAAAAAAAAAAACTCCATGACGTTTCAGGCACTGGACACTGGATCTCATAATAGTTAAATCTTAACAGTTTGTTTCTTTGATTTTATCAACTTAAAAGCACAGCAGTCACACCACATGTAGGAGGACATGTTTCAGCTTGTCTTAACATCTTAACTTGTTTGTAGTCACCACGATCATTAATCTTGGTGACTCAAAATGTAATCATGGTGTAATCATTCAAAACTCCCCTCTGTCTCAATCCCAATCCTGCTAAGAATCTGCTGTGAAATTTAAAGTAAACGTAGGCATGGCTAATATTTTTCTGAGTACATAAGTAATTTGTTGTGCATTATAATGTTATATAAAGTTATCATCACTGCTAGTACTAACACTGACCGTGTAAACAATCCAAATAGGTTTAACTGCTGACTTACTCATAGCTTACTGTGTACAGTCACAACAATAACAGAACAAACACTAATAAAGAACAAGTGAAAATAGTAGCTTTACTGCAATCTTTACTACACTACTGTAGAAATAAGTGACATCTAGCACTGTATGACAATCATAGTCTTTGGATTTGCAGCAACAGTCAAGTGCAAAATAAGAATTCAATTCTTTGACGGTAAACCCATATGCATGCTTGCCTCAGTAAACTTCTCTAGAATCTCTTTGCGTTTTAGTCCCCATTCCAACTCCTGGGCTTGAGTGCCAGTTTAATGCTCAATAAGGAGGTAATCTGGGGACTGATATTGCATTTCACAAAATCTTACTCATAGAAAGGCATCTCTGCATGTGCCAGGATTTGGGTTTTTTTTTTTTGTTTTCTCACTGAAAGCATTTCAAGTGTCAAACATGTGAAGTCTTGTTCCCAGCATCATCCTCCTCCATGAAATGTCTCATCTGGAGGTGGAGCAGTTGTCAGCTGATCAGTATGAGTTCATCATTTTCTGGAATTCTGCAGAAACACGATCCAAAAAGAAAAAAAACACAATCAAACAAGAATATAATCAAATATAGATAAAGACCTGCATGCTTCCCACTTTAGATCTAATGTGCAGGGTAACTGATGCACAGACAGACAGACAGCAAATGTCCACTTTCTGGATAAAAGAGAGGTGGTTTGAACGGGGTGTAAAGGAGGCTATAGTCAAACTGGAACAACTATGACACCACTTATCTGATACTAACTAATCACAACTCATCATATAACAAAATTCCTGCTGATCATTTAAACATATTCATGTTGCTCTAATAACATGAGTAATCACCCTGCAGCTGTCATTAGGTTTTTCCACATGCTGCTAAATCTCAAGGGGAGCACAAAGGTGTGTTACATAATCCAATATTCATAACTAAACTTTGTTGTAAAACTACTGTACCAGCCAGGTATGTTTATGTTTTTTTCCTTGGGAGGTGGTGGTGGTGGGGGTTGACATTTTTAACTTGTTTCAAAAGAATTCAAAGTCAGCAAGACCCACAGCAGCTTGTTAGACATGTGAGGTTTCTTTAAATTCTGGCTACATTAATAAAGCATTGTTATTCCCCCTAAACAATGTATTCCCAAAAGTAAAGTCTGCACGTCTCTCTAATCTCACCTGCATGCAGAATTGGCCCTGACATAACAACTGCATACCAAGTATGTGCATAAAGAAGAAATTAGCACTTGTCACAATTCATCTAAAGCACTTTGTGTTTGGTTGTTTGCTCCAAAGGGGAGCAGCTAACCATGTCCCCGTTACACCAAATCTGTAAACAATTATACATTTTCCTTCATCTTTATGATCTGCCATAAGCAGCACATTTTAATGCTGAGTATGCAGCTTGCAAATTTGCTGTTCTGTAATCTGCTGAAGTCTTTAAAAGACGTGAAAGTACTTTACAGACAGTAAGAAAGTTGTGTCCAATTATTCTCCTGGAAAGCATAACCACCTCAACTTTAGATATTACAGCATTTCTATGCACAGCTTACCACACCCTTTGTCAAATATCCATTCTGGCTGTTCTATTATTTGGAGTAATCTCATATGAGCTGTGACAGATACATTCAAGCCTTAAGCCATTCAAAGGTAAATATTTGTCCCATTTTGTGTCTCAATATCCATTTCAGTAGAGTAACAAACTCAACCATACATGTCCATTATAAACTGTCAGTTTCATTGTTGTAACTGAGACAAATTCTCCTCATATTCATATATTGGTTTCAAATACAAATGGACGCTCCTCAACTTGCTTCCCCAATAAGACAACTTACTGCACCAGATGAAACAATAGGAAGTGGCTAATTGTGTGAAGATGGAATTTCATCCAGTAGGACATTAAGATGTTTGCTGAGAACACTGATCTAATTTTTGTGAGCACAGTGAGACAAAGATACTGATAAAAATGAAAGTTAATCAGGTCAGAGACTTCAAATGACGGCAATAACACATCCGTTTAAATTGACAAGAGTATTCCTAATGACAAAAAGTCAGCTAACTCCAAAAGGTCACTGGCAGTTTTATGGTCAAGTCTACAGTGAAGATG
>JAUBNQ010000020.1:13394615-13411974 GCA_032353495.1 Ctenopoma kingsleyae | reverse complement strand
TGCAAGTGCATTTAAGATTAACAAAGATGTGTTCAAAGCCTTTGTGAGTTAAACAATCACTTACCAAACCAACTCTTCGTATTTCATTCAGAAGTCTGCTAAGAAATCTCCTGAACACTGGACTGCATGAAGGCTGCTGTGAGATTTGTGTGATCTTCTTCTTTTGTTCTTCAATCTTAATGAAAGAAAAGCAGAATATTACTCCTGGCTGATTCCATTATGTTGAAACCCACCTGCTCGTTTTTCATCCCCAACTCCATCACTCAGAGTCATCACTCCGAAACAGCAGTCACATTGGCTGGGTCAGTGGACAATCCCCTCGCGACTGTTAATGTGACCCAGGAAGGAGATCTTCTGGCAGGACAGGTGACACCTCTTTGGGCTAAGGTGACGCCCTGCCCAATGGATGGGTTGGAGGACATCATGCAGGTTCCGTAGCACCCTCTCAAAGTCTGCAGTGTGCCAGGAGGTCATCAAATCAAGGTATATCAGCCAGGACCATTTCCTGGTGTTCAAAGGTGGCAGGAGTGTTGCACAGATCAAATGTGATCACCCTGAACTGCCACAGTGCCTAGCCGATTGAGAATGCCATCTTTGTGGCCTTCAGAGTCAGCTCCACCTGCCAGTCCCGCTGTCTAGGTCGAGGGAGCTGTAGAAGGAGGAGCAAAAGACATAGTCCTGGTCATCACCAATTCGCCGTATGGGGAAAGTGTCTTTCTGGCTGACACCAGCAGTCCACACAGAAGCATAGCATAGTGTCTGAATTGAGCTCTCAGGTCAAGTGGCTGCTTTGACAGCAGACGTGATACATAGGAACCACACTCCAATTCAGTCCTTCCTTCTTTCCCAAGCTGGTCCAGCATTCCGACTAGGGTTCTCACTTTCAGTGCAAACAAACGGAATCCTCTGCTGTCTCCATTCTTGAGTGTAGGTTCAGCCAGAACTTCATTGATGCGCTGTAGAGCCAATTTGTGAGGCTGGCCGTACAACTCTGTTAGGGGAAGCCATGGTTAGTATAAGGGAACCTACTATTGCTGTAGGAGTCAGCAATCAGGAGGGCATCTTCTAATTTCAGATGACAAGGATCTGAAACTTGAATCTTTCAGTTGCTATCTTTAAGCGGGCAAACTGACAGGGATCATCTTCAGTGAAGTATGAAATGTGTGGGTTTGGTCAACGGTATGTCAGCTCCTGTATGGGTGGAGAACGTGGCTGATTATAGTCTCTCCGTGCACCAGAGTCTGCATGTGGATCACGAGGGCAAACAGGTGAATTACTTTGAGGAGTGTACGGCTGTACATATTCTTGATTTGGCATCCTGAATGATGATGCAGAAACATTTGGAGTATGTTCAGTCTTTAGCTTTGTGTTCTGTAGATGATCAGTCAACTCTTTAACCAGTGGTGGTGGATGATGATGAGTGACATAGGGAGGTATGCTGTCTTCATTTGTGGTGGAGGAGGAGGGAAAAGTTCGGTGTCCTAATGAGGGTTCAGCTGGGGAGGGTGTGCCCTAGGCCATGGCACATCTTGCAGATCATCCTCTGGTTGAATGAATGGCTGTTTGATGTGCTGTAGTGGAGTAGAAGTGAAGCCCATAACTGAATGTTTAGCAAGGGAGACTCTACTGTCACCAAAGCTGTCACCCTGGAGGGGGAGGCTTTGTAGTGCGACGTTGGATCCTGTGCTGCAGCTGACATTTGAAGTGAAATGACTGTGATTATCTGATGCATTTCCTTCTACAGCTGATTATTGTCCTCCTTTACTGTATCTCCTTCAGTGCTGAGAGAACTGCTTCAGAATTAGGACTTTGAGGTGATTGTCCAGCAATGGTACTTTGATTTGATTCCCAATTGCTGCTAAAGCTGATGATAGTTATCGCTTTAGCAGACTCACCAAATTAATATATGGTCAAAGGACCATATATTAATTTAAAAAGATGCTGGTAGACCCTCCCATGAACTATCTCACTGGCCACCCCCAGTATGTCCGCCTGCAGAACTGTGTGTCTGACACTGTGGTCTGCAGCACAGGTGCTCCACAGGGGACGGTTCTGTCTCCGTTCCTCTTCACCCTGTACACCTCAGACTTCTGGTTCAACTCAGACTCCTGCCACCTGCAGAAGTTCTCTGATGACTCTGTGGTTGTAGGATGTATTCAGGGTGGAGACATCACAGAGTACCAGGGAGTGGTGGACAACTTTGTGGACTGGTGTGAGCAAAACCATCTTCAGCTCAACATCAGGAAATCTGGGGGTCCTGTGACTCCTCTCTTCTTAAGGGGGGGGATTGTGTCGGAGTATAAATATTTGGGTCTATACTTGGACAATAAACTTGACTGGTCTACACACACGACCGCTCTGTACAAAAAGGCCCAGAGCCGGCTGTGTTTTTTTGAGGAGGCTCAGGTCCTTTAACGTCTGCAGCACCATGCTGCAGATGTTTTCTGAGTCTGAGTCTGAGAGGACCAGGTCAGTGTGGGTGGAGTCCTCATCTCTGGTGGCAAAGTCAGCTCCAAACACCCTGTCAGTTGATGTTGCTGCTTGACATCCATGTCCTGGCACCTCCTCTCAAACAATTTAGAGAAGGTCTGTCTGGTCTCTGGAGATGGAAGCTGAGATGTGGGCCTTTTCTGGGTCAACAGAGACTCTGGTGGTGGATTGTCCATTGTCTCTACTAGATTCAGTGCCCTGCACTTGTCCAGCAGGTGGAGACCAACGATGCATATGTCTTGGCTGGTGCTGCAGCAACTCGTACATATCCCTCTCTCTGTAAGCTAAAATCAGTCGGGCTAAACCTAGACTGAATCCATATAGTGTGCCTGGCTTAACGCAGTGTTTCGGAGTAAGTGTGTGGTTGCTGAGTCAGGTAGTGTAACTGCATCTGCTGAATGACCACCATTATACACCCTCTATAATAACAGAGGACATTTAGAAAAACACAACATCTGCAATAACAATATGAGTCTAATATTAGTAATAAATACCAGCAAGATAAATAAATAGTCATATTATCAATAATAATGCTGATGCTATCTGGGAGGGCCGGACCTGGCCCTCAGTATATAATAATTATAACACACATTCCTAACTTTCAAAACAGTTTTTCACCCAGTTACACTTTTAAAGGATCACAAGAAGTAAGCTTTGCCAAGGTTTCCCATGGGTCCTGGCAGTCAGGCTCACCTGAAACACTGCGATACTTAAGTAAAAGAAAAATTTAAATTTATTTTTTTTAAAAAGATTTTTAAAAAAAGTAAAAGTATACAGAGAAATCTCCTTCATTACAGTAAGGAGTGTAAATGTTATTACTTGCATCCCTGCATTATAAAAGTTCTAGATAAAGGAACATATGCCTGCAGCAGAGTCACTGGTACTCCTGATAAAATATATTAAAGAAATAAGATCTGTGTGACAGGTCTTGTGCCTGACAACCAGTTTTACATTCTACATTTAGTTTTCTAAACTCAGAGAGCAGAGCAGTCTTTGATGGACAGACCACTGTGGAAATACTTAGTAATTATGTTGATGTTAAATGTTTTAGTTTCATATTATGTCTGAATTTATAGTTAACATGTTACTTCTACGCATGCTGACTGCAGTCTATTGTACCTATTACACCTGTTTTGTGGAACCACTGTTAATTACATTTTTTTCTTTTCTTGAATTACAATCCATTACTATAAACCACTGTGTTGTGTGTCAGCTGTGACAAAACTTTTAAAAAATCAAGCCAACCCACTAACCTGTTTCTTCAGATCCGCCACATGTCTGCTACAGGACTCTAGCTCTGCCTGGCTCGAGTCCTGCGTGTACTCTCTTCTTTTAGTTGCCACATGGTTATAGTTTGCTGGCTGCAAGACATGCAAAGCGTTACACACATAATAACACAAAATCACAGCGATATCATAATAGCTTGAAAATGTTTAGTGGAATAAACAGTGTAAGAACATCCAAGATAGACATTTCATGCCGTCAGACCTCTACAGGTTTCCTCATCGTTTTGGTGCTTGCATCGTAGTTGAGCATATCATAAGGGTCCACCCAGTCGTCGTCCATCTGCTGTCCCACGACAGCCAGGGACAGACTACATGCCAGGACAACAAGGAGCATCCTAGCAGAGAGATGAGGGCACTTTCCAAACTAGTCGCCAGGTGTTAGTAACCAAACTGGAGGGACGAAATCCAAACAAGCTGAGGAGTTCAGAGAAAGTGAAAGGAGGAACGAGAGGCTAACTTTACTTTGGCTAACACTACTAACGTAAAATCTATAAACATACGAGGTTAGTTAAGTAATATTACCGTGTCAGCTTTGCAAAATCGCATAAATGTTAATGTTATATACGAACTATTACAGATTCAAAATCAAAACTGTAAACAACAAAAAGTAACCAACGCATAACAAGAACCACTTTACGGAAACGTTACGACACATGTCGGAAACTACATGAGCTGCAAAGGCTCACGGGAAATGGAGTTTTATGGTAATAGCGACAACAGTGGACGTTCCCGTTCAATTATAGAAAACTTTCTTCGCTTCCGCGTGTTCCCCTCGTGATCGGTGTTGAAATTATGATAGTCACGAGTTAATGTCATGTTACTACAATGTGTAGTGCAATATAAAAATAAATGTATATATAATATGATATATAATATGTTTATATATATATATAAACAAGAGAATAAAAATGCGGTAGTATAATTCTGAAACGTATGCTCAAATCATACTTAAGTAAAACGCCTGCTTAAATATTAAGCTATTACTAAACTGAGTAAACAAGAAGTAGAGCTATTAACCCTGCCAGTATTAAATTACACCGTTATTGGAGCTGCATTATAGTGGATCTAGTGTTTGATCTTTGAGCTGTTTGATCAAGGTATTATTAATAAGCTCATATGTTTTGTATGCAAAATAATAAACCCACTAAAGTATTGTCAAATACATGCAGTAATATAACAGGCTATGGTGGCAAAGAAGAAGACAATAAAAATACTCCAACAAAGTACAAATACCTGAAATCTGTACTTTGTGTGCACATGGCATTAAAGTGATCAATACTGAAAAATGACTTGGGCTACAGTTCTTATCAGACAAGGAATTTGTCACAGCTTAAACATGTGAGATTTTCTGGTGCTGATTCATAGCAAACCTACAGTCACTTCCTATAGGACTTTCAGAAAAAAAATATCTAACTGATTTGAATGTAACTATAAAATCATTTTCATTTTGCTCCATCAGGAAACCAGCTGGGTTAAACCTGGTACAACACTGCATTGGATAAGAGATCAAAATCATTTTTTCAATAAATTAAAAATCGGAAAATCAAATGACAAAAAAATTCACAGAAAATACTAAATGAATAAATCTACAACTCAACAAAACATTTATTGCATACATGTTGTATGTAATACTTACAAAATGAATATCAATATTTTTGAAGAACACATTTATTTCTGTATTAAATTTGATTTACAGTTCAGGGAAACCATTCCATTCATGTACATCTTCAGAAAGACGTACACAGAAGACCAGCTCTTTGTACTACAACAACAGATCTCAAGTGTCCAGAGGTTTGAAGAACCTTCAGTGTTGCTAAAAAGGGGAACTCATGGCAATGACCAAAGCTCATTTTGTTACTTGTCCATGATACAGGAGCCCAAACTGTGGCATCTTTGCTCACAAAGCTCCACAAATGCTCACCTTCCACATGAGCCCAAGCGATGTTTAACAGTTAACCAGAAAGGTTTGTGAGCTTCATACAAGTTCATATTTATTTTCCTTTTCGCCCTTTACCACCCTTTGCATGTTTTCCTTTCCCTTTGCCTCCTTTTGCACGTTGTTCCTTCCTCTGCACTCCCCGCATGTCTTTCTTCATGCGACTGTCCACCACCTTGAAGACTCCCTTGACTCCAGGGGGCCGTCTCACCTTCTTGCCAGCCCCCTTTTTGGCCACAACGTACGTTATTTCTCTCTTCTCCTTCCCCAGGCCTGCTTTCTTGTAGATACTGACCGAGTGAAGAGGAGACAAATTATTAGTTTTCCTAGAAAGATAGTTTTGTGCCTACATGCAGCTCCAGCGTGACGTCATACCTCTTTAGCTGAGCCATTTTCTCCCTCTCAGAGATGTCCACTGTGTTAACAACGGCCTCTGCTTTCTTCTTAGCCTGCTCCATCTTCTTCAGCATCTGGAAAAGTCACATTGAAACCAATTCATCCGTTGATCCAGAGTTATGTTTGTCTTTTTTAGAAACAGTTGCACCATTATTGTTTTTCATCTTGTCTTACCCTCCTCTTCTTCCTGGCTTTGGCCTCAGCAACTCGTTTGATGGGTCGGGCATCGATCTCTTTCCATTTTTGTTTATATTCTTCCACCATTTCCTTGGTGACTGGCACTGGCTTCTTCCGGTGTTTACGTTCATCATCCAGGAACCACTCAGGTACCTCCCACGGCTCATCTGAGCTAGCAAACCTGCAGGAGCATAAAATCAGTTTGCTGTACAGTAACATATGGTGCAGTTCATTAACACTGAAGATATACCAGTACAACCTTTCTCTGCTGCTACATACTTAACAGTAGTTTCACTGGATGATGTGAATTCACAGCAGTAGATTTCTAGTGACAGAGTTACAGACTGCGGCCATTTAGCTGCATTTTGCAACATTTTGATTTTTGAAGACTGTGCAACAATTTTTTCAACCATTTATTTATTTTTTAAATCTCATCATATACACAGGCACAGGGGTCAGACCATCCACACACAGTGGAAAGCAACCAGGCAGAGAGCGAGCAGAGAGCTCAAGTAAAGTCAAACTCACTTTAGGTGACAGTGTCTATGGTCATTACAGTGCACACCATATAAACTCCACAAAGAAAAAGTTAATTAGAGTAATTTATCAAAACACCAGCTGAACAATCAGAAACATCCAGAAAGAGCAATAATTTCAGCTTCCATCTAGTGTTCATCATAACAAGCTAGCTGGAAAATCAATTGTTGCTATGAACATGCTAAAGCAGAAGATGACTATGAGGGGTCTAATTTGGCACACACCATCTTATAACTTTCTGTCTGAGACAGCATTGTCCAAACCTAAACGAAACCCCCCTCCCTCTACCAGCAATGAATCACATCAGCAGTAGGGAGAGAAGATGATTTTAGTTTACCTGTCATGGTATTTAAACTTAATACTGTGTAAACGTACTGTGTATTCTAAGTAAATCAGCAATCAGAATCAAAGTTTGAATTTACAGTGTAGTTGATGCATTTATTGACAAAACAGTGGAACATCATGTTTAATCAGGGTTTGTAACAAATTAAACCAGGCACACAATGCACAACCACACCCACCTGTGGAAGGAGCTGTCCACCAGGTCTCTGGCTTTTTTCTTAGAGGCAGCGATCTGACACCCGAGGGCCAGGCCTTCTGCATCCAGGATCCTAGCTTTCTTACCTAAGAAGCACAGAACAGAAGCTGAAACGCTGGCTGATTCTCTACTTTGTTGCTCATGTAACCCAGTTTTAATTTGATATATGCAAATATGTTAATTTGGTTCTTACTCTCTTATTTAAAATGTCTGAGACGTGTGATTTTATCTTGTGTCACAAATCAGTTCTGCTGTTTCCAGTACAGTAATCTTGTTGGAAATACATATTGTATGGTAAACCAAATACATATAGAAATAAATTCTCATTACTCACTGGTGCTTTCTACAGGGACGACCTGAAAGTTGTCATCATCTGCCTCTCCAGAAATCCCACCAGCCCCTCTGGCCTGTTTCATCCTCGTAATCTCCCTGAGAAGAAAAAGAGTAAAGTTTTGAGAGATTTATTTGTTCAGTTCTCAAAATCAAATATTGAACAAAAACACCACAGACAACAGTAAATAAAGTTTTACTTCTCATCATCGCTGCTGTCATCTGAGTCACTGTCACTCTCCTCTCCAGCTTCCTGCGATGGTCCCGCCTTTTCCTCCTCTGGCAAAGGAAGTTCCTCCTCCTCCTGCACATCGTCTTTTTCTTGTTCCTGAGCTTTCCTCTTTTTGCCTTTTGCTGTAAAAAGACCCATAACTGTGGTTTTTCTAAGTTCCAAAGTTACTGCACTGTCCTTTTAAAAATGATGCAGTTTTTGTTTTGTTTTTTTACACTTGAACTTTCGTGTTTGAATTTTTTTTTCTTTTGGAGAACGTGCAAATTAACAAATGACAAACTGAAGACCGACCGTTACCTGTTTGTTTGACCTGGAGCCACTCAGTCTGTTGGAGTTCACTCTCTGCATCTCCCTCTAGGTCGATCTCAGAGAAAATGCCCTGTAGGGCAAAAGAACAGCAGGTCAGAGGTCACACAGAAATCAGCACATTTGTAAGCCACAAGGTAACTCAGTGATTACGTGAATGAACAGCCAGCTGACCAATCGTCATATAACACCAGATACCAACCTTGCTGAACCACAGGCTGGTCTCTCGCTCCTTCTTCTCATCCCTTCCCTCCAGTTCCACAAGCAACCCACTCTCCTGCTTTTCTTCATCTTCCTCCTCCTCAGCAAACTGTACTCTGGAAAACAGATGTGATATGAAATTAGAGAATGATTACTTATTTGGGTATGACCCTTTTCCTATTAAAAAAAAATGTCCAAAACATGTCTGGAGCAGAAGTTCAATAATGGATTGACTTGTTGTTTAAGCAGACTGTACATCAATCTAGCTATTATAATGTAATTATTAAAATAATGTTTGCTTCAAATGTAAAGGCTCACCTTAATAATGTTACACAAAAACAGGCGGGACTGAACACAATCATACATACATAAACAATCTGACAATCACAACACATTTAGTACTGAAATACATGATAACTTAATCGAGAAAAGTGGGACTAACATGAAGACAACAACCATCTCACCAGTGTCTGAGATATTTACACCCATACCTACGCAGCCCCTTGTGCTTTTGGACATTCAGATCTGAACAGCCACTTACTTCTTCTTTGGTGCTTTTTTCTCCAGCTCTTTCTGTCTCTGCTCCACCTCTTCTAGGTCCTCTTCATCTAAATCAGAGGCAAGGGACATTTTATCTGCATCATCCTCCTCTTCCTCAGACAGTAGAAGGTCGTCTTCTCCATCTACCAGGTTGTCTGCTGCCTGCATGTCCCCCTTAGATATATCAGCCAGCACCTGATGGAGAGAGGTAAGAGGTACCAGAAAACATCAAATTAGCTTTTGTGAAAGGTTCAGCTGCTTTTGTGTAAATGTCTGGAAAGTTTACATCTGTAGGCAGGTATAAAGAAAAAAAGGAATGCAAGTCAAATGTCAAGACTGTGAAAAAGTGACTCTTCTAGATTAGTTGCAGTTTGGTTCATGGGTTTTTCAGAAACTATTTGTGAGAAATCTGCAGAAGGCAAACTCATACAACCTAGTGGATTTAAGTCAATATACATACATCCATTTCAGCCCATGTGGAAGATATCTTACCTTTTGTTTCTTCATGTTGCCGAGGGAAAACAGGGATGAATCATCAGTGTCAGCAATGGAGACACCTGGCAGGTCCATCTTCAGTTCCACTCTCTCTCTCTGCTTTCTCCTCTCTTTCAGCAGCTTCCTCTTCTTCCTGATGAATCATGACAGAAACGTTAAAAATTGTTACAGAAACTCTGATGTTACATTAGTAAGTAATAATTTCATATGTTTCCACTTAAATCCAGATTAAGAAACAATCAGCAGAGTTTGTTGTACCGTTTGAGCTCAGCCACCTCCTCAGCTTTCATTTCTGCCAGTTTCTTCTCCATTTCTTCCTCCTCATCCTCGTCCCCCTCTTTCTCATTGTCTGGTTCTTCCTCTGAATTACTCTCTTCTTCTTCATCATCAGAACTTAAGCTAAAAGACAAAGCATAAGTGACTTTTGATCTTCTGTGACACATCGTAGCAAATACACAACTTCAATATTGTGGCTTTTTGTAAATGTGCTGTAAAGAGTTCTTGCCTGATCTCCTGGTCAAGCTGTTTTGCCTCCTGCTTTAGTTTCTTCGCCAGATACCTTCTCAGCTTGGACCTCCAGTTCAGCAGCAGGCTACAGACGAGGAGGAAAGAAAAGCACACACATTCATGCGACAACATCAAGTATCTGTATTACAGCACTGAAAAACCTATACCGGATACTTTTCACTGTAGTTTTTACTACCTTCCCACAGCGCAACATCTTTAATGAGCATTAAAAGTGAATACAGCAGAAACAGTTGTTTCCAGATGCCAAACTCAGACAGAGGGCTTACCGGAGCTCTTTACGGCCCAAGACTTTGATGTCACGACAACATTCCTTTATCTCAACACTGGTTGCTGAGTGGGATTCCAAGTCTGGGTTGTCAAAGGTGATCTGAGTGAAGAAGAGAGTGTGAGACCAGAAAAGCAAATAGGCTTTTGCATAACTTGATTTTTCCTGTCTCTTGTCAAGTTAGCCACCTTGCATTATACATTTTGACAGATTATTCTCAACTACAGTCACTTAGTGGACATCATGCGCAGACATTTTTCATAGATGGTATATATTACCAACGACATCAAAGATACAAACTTCCAGTTCAGTGACAAGTTAAAATAATACAGATATCTCACCGCGCTGGCTTTGCCCAGGAAGTCCACAGGATTGTCAGCTTTCAAAAAAGCAGTTACTGTGAAACTGTGGTAGAGCGTCAGATCACCGTCTGTGTAACCCTCCGCCTGGAATACAGGAAGAGCTGCTTGGTCAGTAATGAATGTAACTCAAGGTCAAAATAGGCTGTGTGTGACTGACCACTATCACACTACATCAACACAGTAACAAATCATAAGAATAGTTAACTTCTGTTAAATACTGTTCATCTAGTACTTCATCAGTGCATACAATGTTCATACCTTTGGCTTCTTGACAGGAATCAGTTCCCTCACAGTTTTAACCTGCACCTCCACTTCTTTGAATGCATGTTTGGGATCAAAGAACTTACTGTCGATTTTGTCCGGAGCAACAAATCCTGATAACGACAACAAAACCTGGTTTAGATGTGATCTGTATTAAATAAAAATTCTGTTCAACTCTTGAGTTGTTGGCACTGACCCTGACAAATGACGAAGATCTCTGCAGACTCATTCCTAGATGCCTGTGGCTTTGTAGCCTGTACCTTCTTGAAGAACTGCTGGAAGATCCAGAGCAGTGGTTGGTAGTCTTTGGAACGGAAGACTTTTGTGACGAAAGTGCCACCTTTGGTCAGAAATTCACAGGCCAACTTCAGAGCCATCAGGGTCAGGTGAGCTGCAGGTGTAAAGGAGAACAGAATGAGATTTGGCTTCAATTACTCTCAGACATGTGATCAAGACAAAAAGAAACTTTAAAACTATATGCAAATGCTGTTTATTTATTTATTTGTATCTATTAATATTTTTGGACTACTGCACTAAAAGGAAAATGGTTTACACAATCTTCAAAATTCTAACATATAGAGCTATGTTACTGGAAATATCAGTCTAATGTCTTGAAACTTTAGCTCTACTTACCTTGTGAGAAGGCATCGTGTTGCCAGTTGGCTCCCACATTCGGTGCTCCATCATTTAACACAACATCGACCTTCCAAGTCTGCAGCTCCTTTCTTAAAGCCTGTATATCAGACAGAAGACATCTGATTTAACAAATGCTTGGTGTCATATACATTATGAATTTAGAGAAAGCTGATCTTTGGTCCAGAGTGAACCCTCCAATGTTAAATAAAAATATCTTACACTGGTCACTGTTTATGATTGTATGCAGCACAGCTGAACTGTACAGCAGATGGCTCACCTGTCTGCATTTCTCAGTGGTGATGTCTTCTTGCAGTGTCACCACGTTGGGGATGGGCTTGATGGGAACCAGGTCAACACCTGACATGAAAAACAATTTTTAAATCATTCAGATGTCTATTGTAGTATGTCAGTTAAAAAACTTAATTAAATTTATGAAACAAACATAAAATAAATAGTCACTGATCAAGAAATGATTTAGAGTCACAGAAGCAGATGAGAGTCATTACCACGTTTGGAAAACTCAAACATTAGACTCACCAATAATGAGACTTGAAACAGGCATAAACTTGGATGCAACCTGTAACCTGCAAGGAGATTTTAACCAACAATGTATTTAATAATTTTTAATATTTGGCATAAACATGCCACTCATTATTTTCTCTAGGCAAGGAATAGAAATACAATTTATAATCTAAAAGCTGTCATTTTGTCATAAATTCATAGTCATACAGAGCATGTTCCTGCTTCTGTGTTATTAAATATCATTACAGGAAGGTTTTCTGAGCGGGGTTCTTCGACTTAACAAAAAACACTATTACAGAAAAATAAAGAGTGACAACCGTGCTTTAATAAATAACTTAGATTAATACACCACTTGCTTAATAACAGGCATCAATCTTTGTGTTCTCCCGTTTTAAACCCTTGACAAGTAAATTATGTGATCGGGTGTTGACAGGCAGCTCACCATCCACCCGGAGCAGCACACAGGTCGATTAGAGCTCTGGCTTTCTGCAGAAACTGAAATTTACGGTTGAGCTGGATGAGTTTGAAGGAAGAACGAGACCGATAGCCTAAAAAAGAGGACACAAAATATTATAAAACAGCTGACACTTTAAAATCCTGACCCACTGCACCGTTTTAGTGTTAGCGAATCAGCTAGCAAGTCTGCTAATGCTAATCTCTAGCTCAACGCTTACAGTTTAAACGTGTTTTTTCCGAAAGTAATACGTTACCTGTTTCTTTTGCCAGATGGTAGAATTTGTCTTTTCTGGTTTTTCCAACTTTGAGTTTCTTCCCCATATTTGTAGCTGTGTTTTACTTGACTCTAAAGGATATTACAGTTTGACGAAACTTAAAACACTCAAATGTCCACAACAACACGTGTAGCTGCCAAGGCGCAGGAATTTGACGTCACACTGTCATGGTCTTCTTCTTCTTCTTCTTCTTCTTCTTCTTCTTCTTTTTTCCGTCCTTTACAAGACGTTTCCGCCACCTGCTGGTCTATAGTCACAGTTTAATTTTTATTAACGTAGCCAAATGAGTAATATCTAAACGTATGACATTCAAAAGACAGTCAGTTCTTAACATTTAATTGCGTGTTGCACTATTAAGTAAGGTTTTAAAGTAGTTTCATTTCAGGTCCTTCATTTGAGTCATTTTGAGATGTTTTTAGTCCTCTATATTTCTCATATTTTTTTTATTGTTGCCATTTTTCATACAAAAGTGTCTTATCAAATGTGAAATAATATATTTGGATAAAGAAACGACATGTTGCAAAGTCATCTGTTGTTACACAACAGTGAATAAACAGTGATAAATGACACTTAATGCACTAAAGGGCTTGGTCATCAAAAACACAAAAATCATAGGATTCAAATGGAATTTAATTTGTGGTGGTCACCACTGTGCTGTAAACTACATGACGCTAGACAATCAACAAGTAGATAACACAGTCATTTTCAGTTTTATTGATGCTTTATTTCATTTTCTAAAGCAGCTGCATGAACACCGGTGTTAGAAAGGCCTGTTTCTGGATCGTGTGTTGATCAGTCCAAGAACAGAGAAGGCGCTGGCTGCTGCTGTCACTAAACTGATGGCCCCAATGGCCCGTGTAGCCTGTGGACGCAAAGAAAGGAGAAGAGGAGTCTCAGATTTCATAGATTTTAGTCCATATCCACAGCAAATCATGATTCATAATTAGACCATATATAATATATATAAATTAGGTTAGATTAGATTAATTAGATTAGGGTTATATTAAGTAGTATGGAAGAAAAAACGACAAAAGAACCAACTGTAATTTGGTAGTACAAGATGCAGAAAAACAGAAGGTAACAGAGGCCAAGTGCTAAAAATGTGGTAAAACATACTTTATGATTTACTCTGTTACACTGGAAAAGAAATGATCTTTTATAATGTCCTGGTGTGTTTTACAATCAACCTTTGATGCAATGTGAAGGTTCACTAGTCGTTGTCATCTGTCAAGGGAAAAGTTAGTATTTTGACCTGATGGCACATGAGACAGAAACAAAAAAAACAGGGAGAGACCTGCTCAGACACCCCCTCTCCATAGCGCAAAAGGGTAACAAAGTGCTCGCAGTTGCTCCCCAGCAGGTCATAAGACACCTCCTGGCCAATGAGAACTTGGGCTCGCTGGATGATTTCGCTGACAGGCAGGGGTGTGTGGTTGTCGTCATACTTGTTGTTGACACGGTACGAGTCGCTTCCCACCACCTCTTTCAGCAGCTGCATGCGCACCACTGCTTTCCTGCTGAAGACAGACTTCACACTGGACATGGCAGCTGCCTGACTCTCATCTAGAGAGTAAGAGAAGAGCTTTATTGTGAAAATATCAAGCCAAATTTCTTTACACTTAAGTGTAAAAGACAGGATTTAATGCAGAAGTATTCCCAGGGAACTAAAGGTGAATATTTTAGTAATATTATAAAAATTAAGTAAGGCAATTAGAGTGAGAGCTCTCACACATTTTGGATTCTGGCCATATGCTGTATAGAGAAGCCTAATTATTCCTACTAATCAAAGGCCAAATAAAGTAATTTAATGTGGGAAATGGATGAACACTCTAATCATTTAAATGTTAAAATAGAAATTAGTCATGATGGCTGAATAAATGTATAAGTTTCATGTCAGTTAAAACATTAAAACATTTGCTCTGAACTTGAGGTTTCCACTGACCAACAGGAGTTAAGTTAATAATGTAGCCATCTCCCAGGTAAAGAGCCCAGTGCTGATAGGCTGGCCTGAAGATCTCAATGAGGTCACCAGGCTGGGGGTCACCAGAGGGGTCAGGAAGGTCAGGGTCATTAGAGGCCATCTACGCATAGAGTGATAGACCATTGGATATAATGATTCTATAAATTTGCTTTTCTGAAATACATACACAGTTTTAATTAATATTTATGTGTGCATTGAAAAAATGACATTTGGTTATAATTTTAAAAAATGAATCATTGGCATTTTGTACATAACTATCAACATTAAAATAATTTCACTCTGTATTCAAGTAACACCTGATGGAGGATAACAAGTCTTGGAAAATAAATAAATAAATTCAAAGAAATTAAAATTTTACTTCTCTATCAGGCATTTGTTCATTCTAAAGCTGCTGTATAACTTTTTATCTACATTATCAAAATTATATAAACTTCTCTAATAAAGGAACAGGAGCTGTAAAAACACAAGTTTCCCTGTTTGTAAGTCAACAGGTTCATTTAACTCACACAAATCACCCATCATAACAATACAAAGTGTTCAAGTGTAGGCCATAATAATAATCTTTAAGTTAACTTACAGTTGAGTCTTGTTGTTGTTTATCCATCCCACATCATGCTTCCACAAATTCTAAAAAGAGAAAATAAAAACACGTGCTGTTTTCATGTCATCAGCTAAAACAAAACTGCTTTTAACTCACTGAGAACAGAACATGTGTATCTGAAAACTGAGAAATTATTTATATTTGAGCCACATATATGAGTCAAAAGACCAAAATAATGAAAATTCCCATTGAAAGAGAATGCTAGCTGGTGCACAATGTAAAGGTCACTCATACGTACACACACAGACACACAATACACTTGTTAGCTTGTGTGTTGCCTATGCTGTCACAATAGCACCAACACAATGGGGAAACTGACAGAAAAAAAATAGTTTAAACCCAGATTATTTCACATGGAACAAACAAATAAACATGAATTTACATTACTTTGGTAATTTCTCATATCTCTTATAACAATAGTGAAAGGATGAAAATATGAGGATTTTCTGTCAGATCCACAGATAGTTTGGATCAAGATTACTCTTGGATGGGATGAAATCTATATCTGCCCGGGAGAGCAATTAGCATATCCATTTCATTATTAATTTATAATGCTGAAGCTATGCTGAAAAAAGAAAGACCTGTTATTCTACTGAACCAAAACATGAAAACATACATTTTAAGTCAGTTAAGAAGAAAATGTGTGACATCAACATAGATTTTGACTTAATGCTTCACTGCATTTATAGAGCATTGTATATGGAAACTCATCAATCATATAAAAATTAAAAATAAAGTACCATTTGCAGGCTTTTAATATTCCTCATTGTATTTCTACAGTGATTTATAAGAAGAACTGGAAGTATTAACAGAAGAGCAAATGTATAAAGGAGTTATACTCACTCAAACACCAGCAGCTTTTTCTTCCTCACCATTTTAATTCTCCATCATAAATCCACACATAATCACAAAAAAATCCAGCAAGAAAAGGGAAAGATAACCAGATCGATTTCACGTTTCTGAGATGACAAGTGGTTTTTAAATATTCTAAAGCCAAACCAGAGGCTGGGGGTTCTGTTGTAGGTATTTCAGTGTTCGTTGCTCTGACTGATGCTGGTTTACCACAGTTGGTAAAGCCACACGCACACATATACACACAGAGAGGCGTTTCCTCTCTGCCTTTGTCTCATTCACAACCTGCACTTCTGAATAGGAGTTTTTCATGGACTTGCAAAGCCAACACATGATCTGTTTCATTTATATGCTGTCTGGCCTCTGTGAGTCAGAGGTGTAGCAACCCATGTTCTTGTTCACGTATTCCCCAAAGTGACTGAAAACACCGGACAGGGATGCTGACACAGTAAAATTTACTGTGGCATCCTAGGAAGTGACCTGGGATTTTTGTTGGATTTCAACCTCCTCTATCTGGTCTCAACTACCTCTCTTCTAATAGAGCCAAATGTGCCATAATACTTTAAATGATCTGTTTGACATATGCTATTTGTGACTCACAATGTGGTACATTTAGTATTATATTAGTTTTTTCTTTTTTTATATAATTTAAAACTTAAATTTAAGAATTGTTTTCTTTTTACTTTCATTCATACGCTTCGGAGTGGACACCTATGGGCAAGTTATAGCCTATATTTAACATCATGCTGCGTGTGCGGGACAGCTTTCTTGGAACTTGAAGTGATCTCCAGTAAGTGTGGGTTAAATAGAAAGACTGTTCTTGATTTAGAAAAAGGTGTTTGCAAGCTGTGACAAAGTTGGGTTACTAAATAGGCTACTCGATACCCAGATTTAGCAGGACTTAATGTGTTGTGTACAATCAGTTATACCCCTGGTATATAAACTGGATTTGAGTATCAGATGAGAGATTGTATGCATTCTTTGCTCGCTGATTGGCTGCTGCCCACCAACCTTTTCGTCACCTGTCTCCACCCCTTCTCCTAATACCATAGTGTCTCTCTGTCAAGCTCACCACAGTTACCATACAGAGTGTATATGTTTAATCCTATGAGATGCTTTATATTATATTCACATTTGTTTATCTGTTATTTTCTAT